>OZ017741.1:52365246-52392746 GCA_963969285.1 Odontomyia ornata
CGGTCCCAATCCCTTTGGTTCTTGTCAACCATTTCGGCCAGGTGTTTATTGAGAGTGCCGTTGAAACGTTCGACCATTCCATCGGATTGGGGATGCAGCGGTGTTGTCCTCATTTTCCGTATTCCCAGCAGCTCGCACATTTCGCCAAAAACTAGTGACTCAAAGTTTCGGCCTTGATCCAAATGTAGTTCGCAAGGTACACCGTCCCTACTGACCCAATTTAACACTAGCTGTTCAGCTACAGTAGCTGCTTCCTGGTTGGGAAGGGGGTAGACCTCGGGCCACTTGCTGAAATAATCGGCTACAACCAGCGTGTATCGATTTCCACATTCAGATTTAGGAAAAGGTCCTGCGATGTCAACAGCAATCCTTTCAAACTATAACGTGGGGGTTATAGGTTTGCATTTGTCCCATCATTTATCGTTTTGGACCTTTGACGGAAGCGCAAATTGTGCATCTACCACACCAGTCCTCTACGTCTTCTCGAGCGTGGAGCCAGTAGAACCTTTCCCGCAATTTTGCTAAGGTCTTGTTAACACCAAGGTGGCCTCCCGAGGATCCTTCATGCATTTCCTTAACCACATCGTGGATTCGGCTTTTGGGTAGTATGGTTTGCATCCTATAGGAGCTGCCATCCGCCGTTTCCCATTTCCGCCTGAGTACGCCACCCTCCACGTATTGTGCTCAATAGCTTTTCAGGGTTGCGCCATGCATTGAAACGTTCTTCCACTCAGGTCACCCAGTCGTCTCCTTCCATACGAACAATGGTCCGATGGCTTCATCGGCTAACTGGGCATTTCGAATCTCCTCCAGTGACCAACCTTCATCGAATTCGGTCGTTATCAATCGCAGATCAACGGTCGGCTGCGTTTCCTTAACCCGTCGGCAATGCTTGCAGTTAGCTAGACATGTATGACGAGATAGGGTGTCAGCATTGCCATGAACTCTGTCCTTGTGAAGTAGTTGGGGCCTCACTAGGTCTGATTGGATCGTCGATCGGGTTGCACCAGTGTCGTTTGTTATGGTGCAATGTTCTTCATCAACTTGACAAGGAAGGCATAAGTCTGCTTCTCCACCATGTTGCCTTGACACGGTGATGGGGGTGCTGGGGATGTCGATCCTTCCAGCCGACGTCCGTTGCATGAAGTTGGCCCTCTCAGTTTGAAAATAACTCCATTTTCTTCGCTTCTTGCAGTCTCTTTGCAGGTGCCCCTTCTCTCCACAGTCGCAGCATCTAGGCGCACCATTTACTTGCGGCTCTCACTCATTTTCCACGCTTTTACACCTGCACTCGTGTACCACTACCTTGCAAACCCAGGCAATGGTACGAGTCACATTTTTCACTACCTCAAAGTTCAGACTATACGCCAATCCATCCTCGACTGTTTGCTTTTGAGCTGAACGCACAGCTTGTTGCAATTTCGGGTCCCTTAATGCGCTAATGAACGCTTCTGTTGCTGTGTCATCTCAATGTTCTGGGTCGTAAGCTGGGTAAGCCAAAAGTGCCAGTCGCTCAATGTTTTGGGCTAGCTGCTGTAAGGTTTCACCAGACTTCTGCATCCGATGCCGTAGCTGTGCTCGATAAATTTGCTTCTGATGATCGCCTGCATAACGCATCTCGAGCGCATTCAGTATAGCAGCCAGGTTTGAGTGTAACTTAGCGGGGAAAGTCTGCAAAAGCTCGGCAGCTGGGCCTCTTAGAGCAAGAATTAGTGCAGTTGCTTGTTCCTGCTCATTCCAGTAATTTGCCCTTGCGGCAGCTTCAAACTGTGTTTTGTAAACGCTCCAGACCATTTGCCCATCGAATATTGGTGCTTTGACATTTCTGAATGTGCTATGCACTGCGGTTATAAGTGGGGTTGGTGAGTTGGTTACTACTGCCTTTGCTGCTTCTAATTTCTTTTTCACTTTTTCCACCTCATGGCTCATTCTCTCTTTGGCCTTGCTGATCTCATAGTTGATTCTCTCCCTAACCTGGCTGACCTTCTCCTTGGCCTGGTAAATTTTTTCCTCGACCCATTTAATTTGTTTGTTCAGACTACCGAGCTCCGCTTTTATCTCGGTTGACTGTTTTTGCACTCCCTTGATTTCTTTCGCTTGTTGGTCCAGATTCGCTGATTGTTCATCTAGCTTCGTAGTTGAATTGAGCGACTGTTCATTGAGTTTCGCAGTTAAATTGGATGACTGTTGTCACTGCTCTTGCTGCATCAGCATCAACATTTGCATCAGCGCATTTTCTAGTTCCTTTGGTTTTGATGTTTCGGCTTCACCACCCTCTGCGCCTTTTTCTGCATCTGAAGGCTCACCCAAATCCAGATACGCACCTTCCGATTCAATTGCGTCACGCAAGCGTGCAATCAGTATGGCCTTTGTACCTTGTGTGGCTAGATTCCGCTGTTCCAACTCCTCCTTGAGCTCCGATATGGTCAATTGATCAATTTTTAGATGAAAGTTTCCTGGCATTTTTATTGTTTTGGTTATTTTCCCACCAGTTTCCACGTTATGTTTCACAACTGTGCAGTTTAAAAATGTTTAAATGTTTTCACTTTTCGAAATTTTCTTTTTCACTTCTCGACACCACTGTCGCTTGTTATGGTTCGCGGCCAATAATTTTAATGTTCCGGGGAAGTGAAAACGCAATGTCTTTTAAATTAAATTAGAGATGTTTATTTCAGTACTTAAAAGTGCACAATCACTTATTAATTATTTCACAATTTTAGTTTTCAATATTAAAATTAAAACTTCCACCTGTCCATAAATTCCTATCGCAATTGTCTTCTAAAATAACTTCATCGCTTTTCAATTCACACTCCACACACTATCGCCGTATTTAGTATCGCGGTTGATTGAATGATCCCCCATTCATTCAGCTCGCCTTTATATAGGGTCTCTAATCATTCAACTTAGTTCTCGTACATTGATGAATAAGCGGGGATATTCCAGCAGCGTAATGAATGGAGCACTTTCAGATGTTGATCATGCTTGGCGGGTTCTCGTGGTTTTGAATAAATTCATTTTGTTGATGTTCTTAATGGTTGTGAAAACAATTGCGACAGTAGCTCGCAGAATTATTTGTACATGTAACAATATGTACAATTTTTCTTTAGAAATCATTAAAGTAGTCCTCATTGGAGTCGATAACATGCTGATACCGGATTTTCCAATCCCCGAACGCTCTCTGGAAGACAGCAACCTCGATGCTGTCTAGAGCCCTCGTCGTAGCACGTTGAACTTTTTCCAGAGTCCCGAACCGCGTCCCCTTAAGGTGTCTCTTGATCTTGGGGAACAGAAAGAAGTCCGCTGATGCCATATCCGGGCTGTAAGGAGGCTGTGGCAACGTTACCCTTGACTGTTTGGCCAACTGCTCGGTGACGAGCAGGCAGGTGTGCGACGGAGCATTGCCGTGATGGAGGATCCACGAATCGGCAATCTCCGGATGGACTCGGCGAACCCGGGCGGTTGGTCGACGGAACACCTCTCTGTAGTACTGGCCGTTTACAGTTATGCCGGGTGGCGCAAACTCTTTGTGAACAATGCCTCTCACGTCAAAGAAAGCAATGAGCATCGACTTCATGCGCGCTTTTTTCGGTCGTGGTGATGCTGGTGTGTGCCACTCCGAACTCTGCCGCTTCGTCTCAGGATCGTATTCGAAAACCCACGTCTCGTCTCCTGTAATAACGTGGTTAAAAAATTCTGGTTCGGTTGCTCGATCGAGTTACTTATTATACATACCCTGTATTCATATATATATACATATATATATATATATATATATATATATATATATATATATATATATATATATATATATATATATGGCCAAAATAAGATGAAATTGACTTAAACGATACGTGGTTTCAACAAAACTGTGCCACTAGCCACACAGCACGCCTCACAATTGATTTATTGAAAGGCAAATTTGGTGAACGTGTTATCACGAGAAATAGTCCGGTTGAATACCCACTTCGTTGATGCGATCTAACGCCATTGGATTTCTTTTTATGGAATTATATTAAGTCACTTATCTATGTCAACAAGCCAGAAATTTCAGGCAAGCTCAAAAACAATATCCAACGCGAGATTAACAATGTTTCGGTCGACATGTGTGCCAGAATGGTGGAAAAATAGGTTAAAAGAATCAACCGCTGTAAACGAGCTCGTGGTGATCATATGATTAAAATCAAATTGCGTTTATTAAAATGTAATGCTTGCCCTACACTTACAATAAATTTGAGCTCAATATCTCAAAAATTTATATTTTTTTATTAATAGATAAAATTGTTGTGTCCTTAATGGAAAACCCTTCACTTCATTTAGCAAATCCGCAAATTCTAACAATTGCTTAGTACTTAATATTTCTACAACTACTTCACTCACCAAAAATGCCTGATTATCTACAGGGTTATCGATATCAATTGACAATCACGATTATCGAAATATTTATATTTTTGCGATTTAATGTATTTTTATAGTTTGTCAAAGCCAACTGCGCCATCTATGTATTTCGTTTCACGCATGACATAAAAAATTACTACATTTTATGTCGGGTTTTATTTAACTCTTTTCATATCCTAATAATCGTAAACTTCTCCTTACAAATCCTTATTTCTAAAAAAACGCATCTTATTGCCGCGGAAACTAAAGTAAGTCTGTTCGACCCACGTATACCGGCTTCACGCGGTAGCAGATTTGCATTTTTACTGTTTTTGGAAACTAGGGTGTAAACTGCTGACGTATGTCTACAACATGATTCGACAAATAAAAGTTTTGGTTACACTTTAGTCTGGAGGTTTTTTTTTAACATGTTCCAATATTTTTTATACGTGTTTAGGGTTTCGGTGTACGTGATTAGTTAGCTGATTAAACTGAAGTTTACCCTGGATGTATGGCTTTTTGTGCCCGATGTTTCATCATAGTTTCAAGAAAATCTAATTGGTGGCACCTTAGAAAGACAAAAAAAAGAATTTTTTACGATTGGTCAAATACACAGAAGGTCATTTTGAAACATTTTACATATATGAAAAATATTTCCACCAAATGTCGGTCTCTTTAAGCCTGATGCAATAGCATAGTGTCAGGTGATAATTACATGGTATTAACATCTTAAATTTATATGAATAAACTAAAATAAACAAACTAAAGGAATTTATTAAATTTGATTTGGTAGGCAGCGAAGCGTACTAGATAAATCACTCCAAAAAAAGTCAATGTACAAGTACACCACGTCCAATTTGAATTCAAACTCGAATCATGTTTTTTGTTCACAAGTTAATATTTGAAACTCTTAGTTCCATACACACAACATTACCAATTTACATTTTATTCATAATCTAAACAAATTTACAAGTTTATTTTGCTTTAACGATGCAAGCCTCATTCCTCATTAACTTTAATCTGTTATAAATACATTGTAATGCACAAACTCTGCACATGGACATGTCGTCAGCATTTTTGACTCCCAATTCTATTATCACAAGTAACTAAGTATTTTGATTTTTATAAAATTTAAATTGTGAACAAATAAAACACTTCATTGTCAGACGCTAAGTCGTTCACTTGTTTTTTTGTAGCGTCTGGTGCTCAGGTTAAAGTGCTTGAGTATCACCAGTGGTCAGTTTTTTGATAATTCGCCGAGAGTAAGGTCGTTCAAAAATATAATATAAAGATTATTTGCCTTTGTATAAGGTCTCTAGTCATTCAATCCATTTTTCGTACATTGACGAACTACCTGGAATATTCGAGCAGTACTGAATGGGCAGTGACGTCACTTTCAGATGTTGATCATGCTTGGTGAGTTTTCGAGTACATTCGTTTGTTGATCATGATTTTCTTAGTGGTTGTGAAAACAATTGCGACAGTAGCTCACAGAATTATTTGTACATGTAACAGTAATATAGTGTTGGTGGCTCAGTTTTCCCTTTTTTGCTTCTGGATCGCGACTTTGTTGATGACCCCGACGTGATAAACCAGCGTACATACTGAATTGTGACATGATACACCAGCAAATATCCTAAACTGTGACGTGATACACCAGGGTACATCCTGAACTGTGACGTGATACACCAGCGTATATCCTGAATTGTGACGTTATACGCCCGCGTATTTCCTGAATTGTGACGTGATACAAGTGGAAGAATTAGTGAGGCCAGTTTCGAGTAAAGATCCTAAAGCCAAACAGCCGTTAACCCAATTAGTACCAACATGGACCGACTTGCCATAGAGCAAAAAACAACAGGAGAGGAGATTCAGGCCATTATCAGGAGTTTCCATAAGGATAGTGATGCACGCAAAACCAAGCCATATTGTGAGAAATCTGTGCGAGAATTAACTAGTGCGTGGAATACCTTTGAAGCAACCGACAACAAAAAACGTACATTGGAGAACGTGCCCATTGACCATGCGTATTTTCGATCTGAGTATTATAAGGAGATCTCAGAGTTAGTACAGAAATATTAGAGATGTTTTAAGGCCAATGAGCCAAATGCAATGACGCCGAAATTAAGGCTATACCAAAAGCATTCATGAAGGATTCCTCAGAAGCCACTCAAACTTTATCCATGGTTTGCTGCCAGGCGACGATGATGGCTACCATTTAGCGTTATGTAACAAAAATCTCGAAGGAGACGAATTCACAAGCACGCAGTATGCTGACTGACATGATGTCAAGGTTGTGTAACAAATTTGAAGAACTCCACAATTGCATCCTTGAGCTTGGAGATAGCCCGAACTATGATATTCAGTCATATATTGAAATGGAGAGTGTGGTGGGAGAAAAAACCATAAAAGATGCCATCCAAACATTGCCACGTTTGGAGTTATGCGCGGGCCTTCTAGGCGTCCAGCTGGCCTCTAGAGTAAGGAAGGATTTGAAATATGCAAACCAGCCAACATTCTTCTGGACCGATTCAGAGATTGTCCTTGCTTGCATCAATGCCATCGTCGTCGTTTCAGAAATTTGTGACAAATAGAGTGGCCAAAATCCAAGAAGGATCCTTAGTATACCAGTGGCGTCATGTGCGATCTATCGATAATCCAGCTGATATCATCTCCCGTGGTATTGCACTTAGAAAACTCCCATCATCAAACCTCTGGTTTTGTGGTCCATTCTTACTGCACGGAAGTGAAACATTGTGGCCGGCTCCTTTCAAGAAGAACATAAACCATCAAGCATTCACTAGTTCATCAAAATTGGAACAAAAAAACCTGGCAGTGGTCACTCTCACGATTGAATCGGGCGACACAATATACCAGATTAATCACCACAACTCGTTCACAACTTTGCAGAGGATAGTAGCCTACATGCTCCGCTTTGGCTGACATGCTAGACAGCCACAAGCCAGTAGAGCTGACAGCCTTATATTAAAAAGTGAAGAATGGCAATGTGCTCTGACGGCAATAGCCAAGGCCATACAGGCAATTGAATTTAAAGATGAGCCGAGCACTCTGAGGGATCACGAAGTCATCAACAAGGGTAGGGTTCCTTGACAATGTCAGTCTGCTGAGGGATGCGGGTCGTATTGGGAAGTCATCTAACTCATACCATTCCAAACATCCTATGCTACTACCATACAGCGATTCACTGGTCAAACTGCTTATGAAGAGCATTCATGAGCATTACTTCCACTGTAGTCCACTTACATTACTTAATCATACTCAACAAAAATTCTGGCCCATTAAAGGAAAAACCATGGCTAGAGCAATTATACGCCATTGCGTTATCTGCTCCAAGGCAAAACCAAGACTTATGAACCAAATCATGGGAAACTCACTAGAAACTAGAGTTCAGCCGGCACGACCCTTCATAAATACTGGAGTGAATTTTTGTTGCCCCTTTTGGATGAATACGGGGAAAGGTACCGCAAAAAAGCGTACCTGGCCGTGATTTGCTGCTTTTCTACCAGGGCTGTCCATTTGGAGTTGGCTAATGATCTTTCCATAGACACATTCATTAGTACTCCTCTGTGTTTCATAGGCAGGAGAGAACACTGTGAAAAACTCTATTCCGAGAATGCAACAAAATTTGTTGGTGCAAGGAACAAGTTGGCTGAACTCGAACCAGCAATATATTTCCAGCCCGCAAGAGAGTCCATAAACAACGCCTGCACCTTGAGAGGAATCGAGTTTAAATTTATTCCACCGAGATGACTCCACTTTGGTGGTCTTAGGGAGGCTGCGGTGAAGCCAGCAAAATACTTACTCATGCTTAGTGTTTCATCAGCCTAACTCACGTACGAGGAATTGGAAACTGTCATCATCGGAGTGGAGGTAGTATTGAATTCCAGGCCAATTACACCAATTTCATCTGACCCAGCGAACCTGGAAACTCTAACTCCAGGTCAGTTCATGATTGGCAAGCCCTTGACAGCAAAAGCTAATACCTCCGGCTTGTGAAACGCCTTTGAATAGAGCTTTGGAAGCGATGGTTAAGGGATTACCTAAATCAGTTACAAACCAAATAAAAGTGGCGAGACCTATCCATCAATGCAGAACCAGGAATTATAGTAGTGATCAAGGAGGATAACTGTCCAATTCAGAAATGGCCACTTGAACAAAACACAAAGGGAATGTTGCGTGATGTGAAGGTACGAACAGCATCTGGGAGAAAAACAAGATCTATTCCCAAAGGTTTCAAAGCTATCATGCAGTCAGTTCAAGGATTTATTCAACTCCAGTGATAGCTGGGACCAGCAGGTTAACTCTACGACAACGCTTAACTGTAGCACCAGGTCTGTTGACCATCTTAATAACATTACTACTACTGCCACTTATTTTGGCTTCTCCAGTGCATATAATGAAATTCAAACATGCACCAGGGATTCATTTTGAGCGAAGTTCGACAATACAACCCATTGCATCGAATGAAATCTCATAATCTACTACGATATCAAACCCATTTGGAGGAGCTTAATAGCAATGCAGACTGGAAGTGAAGTCTTAAAACAATTATGTGTATCAATTCAACGCTACGCTTCTTGTAACACCTTGAGCAAGCAATTCGATCATGTCATTAATTAACTACAGCTCAATGAAATCTTGTTGACCAGAAAACGAGCTAAACCAGGTGCCATTGACCTGATCGGTAATATCGCTTGCTCACTCTTTATTATTCTGGACGCGGAAAATGCACAACCAATGGCAAATATCATTGATCATGTGAAGGCAAATGAAAATCACCTTCTTAATCTTCCCAAGAATCAAACATCAATTCTTGATGCTACTATAAAAATTATAAAAAAGGATCAAGCACAAATCAATGAAACCTTTGGCAATTTGGAAAAACAAATAAATGACATGGCATACAAATTCAATCTCTACGTTCAAGAGTATCAACATCGACTCTCTCAGCTTGTAATCAATTTGTCTATTCAGCTGACACTATGAGCCTCTAGTTTGCAACGAGTGCAAGCACCACTAATTGATGTTCCCATTGATACATACAATGGACACTTTAGCTGAATGCTGTTGCCAGTCAGCCAAATTCAACAGGAATTACGCAAAATAAAAGCTCATTTAGTACCTCCACTCCAACTACTAATTGAAGAGAGCGATCCAACACATTTCAAGTCTCTTTGGAGTAGTCTGGACTTCTTGAACTTCAACCTGAATGCTCATTAAGGAACACTCTCCTGCAGCTCAACAGTCATAACGTTTACAACACCATGAATCATCTTTCCGACACATCACTCACCGAATTAAATAGCTCTTCAGATTACTTAGTCCTGAAACACCTGAAAACTCACAATGTTACTCCGTACACTACAAATATCGATGATCTCAAGACCTTACAGCAAATGTTGACAGCCAACCAAAACTACATCCTTCCCAATGACGTTCAGCGACAATTCATCATCCATTAGCAATCGGATATAGTACGTTGACGTTAATTATCATACTCACAGCAATCATCTGCCGGAAATGGCGACTTCAAGGACAACCTGAATGCTCATTAAGGAACACTCTCCTGCAGCTCAACAGTCATAACGTTTACAACACCATGAATCATCTTTTCGACACATCACTCACCGAATTAAATAGCTCTTCAGATTACTTAGTCCTGAAACACCTGAAAACTCACAATGTTACTCCGTACACTACAAATATCGATGATCTCAAGACCTTACAGCAAATGTTGACAGCCAACCAAAACTACATCCTTCCCAATGACGTTCAGCGACAATTCATCATCCATTAGCAATCGGATATAGTACGTTGACGTTAATTATCATACTCACAGCAATCATCTGCCGGAAATGGCGACTTCAAGGACAACGACTCCAAGGGAGACGACATGACAATTGCGACACATCGAGACCAACACTTTCCCCACGACACCATGAGGACTCAGATTTCACAGTTAACATCAGTTGAGCGATTCCTCAACGGGGGGAGGAGTGTACAAATACATCACGTCCAATTTGGATTCAAACGTTTAATCATATTTTTTGCTTTTAAGCTAATATTCGAAACTCTTAGTTCCATACACAAAACATAACCAATTTTCATTTTATTCAAAATCTAAACAAAGTTTCAAGTTTATTTTGCTTTATCGTTGCAAACTTCATTTCTCATTAAATTTAATCTGTTATAAATACATTGTAATGCACAAACTCCACACATGGACATGTCGTCAGCATTTTTGACTCCCAGTTCTGTCATCACAAGTAACAACCATTGTTCAGTGGAGTTTGTGCGGTAAGCATTTTGATTTTTATAAAATTTAAATTGTGAACAAATAAACATTTGTTTGCCAGACGCTAAGTCGTTCATATGTTTCTTTGTCGCATTTTGTGCTCTGGTTAAAGTTCTTGAGCACCTACAGTGGTCAGTTTTCTAATAAATCACCGAGAGTAAGGTTGTCCAAAAATATAATATAAAGATTTTTTATGTATATTGAATTAATAAGAATTAATTGAATTGAAGGGCCAATGGTCTCTTGGCTTTGAAGTGTTGAAGCTAGTCGTCGTAGGATCAACAAGTTACAAGTGCTTATTGATCAGATACTCAACGCGTTCATTCAATTAATCAGAGGGCGTGGAACTGTGACGAGGCATGCAACTGGGTGGCAGCATATAAGTCGGCCAGGAAATGCCTCCGCAAACTGATCAACAGTAGCAAGGCTCGCTGGTGACAAGACCTAGTGGACAATGTGAACAAGGATCCGTTGGGCCTTGGCTACAAGCTGGTCATGCGGAAGCTTGGTGCCCTACGGAAGCCTTGTATACTCGTACACGATGTGGAAAAGATAGGCGCGATAGTGCGGGGACTCTTCCCCGCCCATCCTGTGAAACAGCAGTCGAGTGCCCACTCTTCACACAGCTGGAACTGGAGGAAGCAGTCCTCTCATTGAAAACGAAGAAGACTCCAGGTTCAGATGGTGTTCCAGCTGAGGTGTTGCAGCTCGTCTATCACCATTGTCCTGACTTGCTGCTCAGCACATTCAACGCTTGCCTACGGAACGCGGTTTTCCCGGTACGATGGAAGGTGGCGAGGCTCGTGCTGATCAGAAAGGGGCAGGAAAATCCTGAATCGCCGTCTGCATACTGCTCGTTATCCACGCTAGGCACGGCTGGGAAAGTGCTAGAGAAACTCATCAAGGGAAGACTCACTGGCGCGATTCGTGCTGCTGGGGACATATCTCCTCGGCAGTATGGCTATAGTGCAGGAGGTTCTATCATTGATGTGATTGCAGGCGTGGTGAACGTGGTCCAAAAGGCAGAGGCATATAGTCGCACCAAGCGATGGATCGTCCTGTTGGTGACACTCGGCGCCAGGAACGCCTTCACCTCCGCTAGATGGGTGGATATTCTGGATACGCTGGAAAACTCTTTCCGAGTTCCAGAATATCTAATGCGGCTTTTGAGGAACTACGTAAACACAAAGCCAACGCAGGATGGAAATTACATCGGGTGTTGCCCAGGGATCTATCCTTGGTCCGGACCTGTGGAACGTGTCTTACGACGGGCTACTGAGACTTGAGATGCCAAATGAGTCGCTCTTGGTCGGCTATGCGGATGATGTGCGGCTCTGGTCGCTGGACGCACCATTGAACAAGCGCAACTTAGGCTAGGTATGCTAATGCGCCGAGTGAGGGACTGGATGACTGCTCGCGGGCTGAGTTTAGCACTGGAGAAAACCGAAGTAGTCATCTTGACAAAAAAGAGAATCCCAAGAGTAAGGATGATCAGTATTGGAGACATACAAATCCAACCGAAGCCAGCGGTGAAGCACCGGGGGCTACGGATCGACTCGAAGATGAGTTTCTCTGAGCAAATCAGGGCAACGGCTGAGAAGGCTGCTTCGGAAGTATCGGCTCTGAGCCGACTTATGGCCAACGTAGGGGGGCCCAGCCCATCAATCAGACACCTCTTGATAAGTGCTGTAGGGTCAGTGCTAATGTACGGAGCGAAAGTATGGAACGACGCTCTCAGCAAGGAGGTATACCGAAAACGTTTGGCACAGGTACAGAGAAGAGGGGCACTGAGGATTGCATCTTCGTAACCAACAGTCTCTGACTCGGCGGTGAGAGTTATTGCAGGCACGATACCTGTCGCCCTCCTTGCACCGAAACGAGGATGCGAGGGAGATGGTTGTCCGCGAGGAGAGACAGCGCTCGCTCAACGATTGACAGCAGTCTTGGGCCAATTGCACGAAGGGAAGATAGATTGTGCGCCTCATTCTGGATGTAAGACAGTGGCTAAATCGAAGGCATGGTGAGACTGACTTCTATCTGACCCAGCTTTTGAGCGGACACGGGTGTTTTCAGTCTTACCTGCACAAGATCGGCAAGTCACGGTCCCTCGATTGTCACTTTTGCCCAGGAGAGGAGGACAATGCCTACCACACATTTTGTGCTTATACAAAATGGGTCAGGCTGCCAAGGGAACTCACAGGGAGACGGGAGATTTCACCACGGATAATATAGTTGCGGTGATGCTCGAACCGGTTGACAAATGGAACCAGGTGGCACATTATGCTCGGGCAGTCCTAAAATATAAAAGGGACTCACAGCAGCTGGGGCTGGGAGATCGCTTTTCTGGCACTACCTCTTCCTCTCTCTCCTCCCGCTAGGAAAGGGACTCCCCAGCTTGAAGGCACCTCATGGCGTAACAAAACGAGACCTAGCCCGAAGTAATGTGTCAAACGGTTCCAGGCTGGGTTCTCAGGTTGACAGGTGAGGTGTTTAGTGGGTAGTCCAGTCGCGCACGGGAATCCCACACTCTGTGTATAAATGGCATTCACCTCCCTACCACAAAAAAAAATTAGTCAAAGATTAATTGGGTCCAATAAGGACTTTTTGTGCTTATTGGTATTTTAGTGTCGGTGATTCAGTTTTCCCTTTCTTTGCTTCTGGACCGCGATAGTCAGCAAAAGCTTGAAGCACACAATTGCGGATAAATAAAGAAAATCCGTGCTTAAGGAAGAAATATATCATGTTTTATATATTCTCAGTCTTGGCTTAAAAAATTCTCTGACCATTCATTCTCTTTCGAATAGGTGATATTGATTTGGAAAAAATCAGCGCTTGCATACGGAACAGGTATTGTGACATAACTAGCTAAAACTTATCTCATTTTCTGCACAAAGCACCACCTGAAAGGTAAATAGTACTTGAGCACCCACGCAACAATGCAAATATATGCCAGATAACTACACTCATGAGAGCTGGAAAGGTAGTAATTTGCGGGCCTGAGCGAGGTGAATTACAACTCCTTATTGTACGTCAGCCATGTAGTGCATTCATGTTGTACCAACCATCTGTACACCTATCTTCCGGCTGTCATGGTGCTTCTATTTACGAACATCACACTCAAGTTATCGATTCGTATTCAATAGGATATGACATATCATCTCGCCCTACCGCCATCGACTTAGCTACCACTACAATCAACTTTACAGTCACACGTAACAGTCAGGGTACTTTTATTGACAGGATTACCAAGCTAATATATAACCTCTATATATTGATCCATCTTTTCGTTTATGGAACGTGCAGACTGATGAATTCGTTTTTATTTTCTATTTTTTTCTGCTCTTGGATTCATTCTAACGAAATACACATCGTTAATCTTTGTTTACATTTCTAAGAAGATCCATCTAGGAACATAAACTATATCCTTGCAAAGTCTGTAAGTCCTCTTTGTATATTTAGAACTAAAAATAGTAAGAAAAATGTAAGAAAGATTCCACGTTGAATGATTGATGAGTTTTCTCTTTGATCCCTACACAGGAGCCTCTTAAGAGGAAAACAAATGATATCGGATTCTTAAGATATTTGCATGTCCTTGATGTTTAGAGGTCAATGTATGATTTGGACTTAATTCTCAGGAGATGCTTGCACTGAAACGGGTAATTCCATTTGTACACTGTCAATGATACTATTCTATCTCCCACATATCAACATTAAGAACGTATCATTATGTTGCTAAGACCACTAAAAGGATTAATCAGAGAAGCTTAAACGCTTTTCAAGATTCTTCTTTTGTTTCTGGCTGTCCTCTTATTCACAATCTATTAGCGTTGAGAGCTCACAAATTGATTTTCAATACACTCTTAATAAACACACATACAATGTATGTCAATGTCCTTTTATTTGTCCTGTTCAGCTTTCATAGATAGCGAGTGAAAATAAAAATAAAAAGAAGTGCTGAACATTGTTACGTTAAATGAAAGCAATCTTTCTTCGGTGCCATCTTCATTCTCTCTCTACACAGATACTAAACCCAGAAAGTTGAAACGCTTATCCTTCGTTGACTTTGTAAGGAGTTTTATCGCTTAAAGAGATTTCAACTGCTACTTTTCGCCATATTTCTTCATCAATACATCAAACAATTGATCCCACTTTCAGCGCAGAATGAAGGCAATATTTTGTTTCGATCTTCTCATCGACTATAATACATATAACTCTTGTTATCCCGACGTCATTCTTCCCGTTCCTCGTCTATCTGGAATGTTGATGACAATGTGGAAGGATGGTTATACTTTGTATCATACTATATAAGAGATGGTGGCATTCGAGATGACTTGTCTATTCTGTTGTTGCTAGTGATTGTAATGATGCTGATGAGGATGACAATGAAGATATGAGGACGATGATGACTATGTTGATGTCGATAGCCAAACGTGTATGTGTCTACGTCAATATGAAGAGGACAAATCAGTTCGTGTGCTGAAATCCTTAAACTTTGATACCATCAATTTCAGCTGACATAAAGACAGTAGTGCAGATGCTTCCACAGGATATTCGCGGTAACAGAAGAAAAAAGAAAGTGAACAAATGAGACCAAAGCTGAAACCAAAGACAAACTCGAAAAGGATCAATATGCAAGCTGAGCAGCAACAAAGTCTAACCAGTGAAAGTTTTTCTTTATGTTGCCTTCATACCAAATGGGAATTTATAAGTCATTTCTGAATGGAACAGCGACGTTTTGAAAGAAGTAGATAAGACGTTTTGCTTAGGTCTCTCAGGCTTCTCTCTGTTGGATTTTATCTTTTTCTCTAGTAGAGCCTTTCAATTTTTCGATTTTTTATTCCATTTATTTTCTTGTATCTAACACAGACTTTGGTCTAGAAAAATTGCTAAATTCACTCTACTTTGCTGTCGTGTTGCTGCTAAGAGCATGTCTTTTTTTGCAAAGAAAATAAGAAAAATAAAATGACTAAAATACAATAGCTGGTGAGTGGTAATCCTGTTGGTAAATCCATTTTATATCCTTTTTTCCGTTAAATTTATTATTATTATACGAAATGTAATCAAAAGTGGATTACAACATAATCACCATGCTCTGTCTGTCTTTTCGCGATTTTCATCAAATTCAGCGTGAAAAGAAAATTGTATTGCCACTGTGGCATAGACTGATTTGATGAGATAGAGAGAGAAAGGAAAAGATGATAATCAAGAAATGGAATTAGATATAAGGTGGAGATTTAGCAGGAATGGATGGATGGATGGATGGATTCGTGAAATTCAATTCAGCGAGAATTTGGACTATGATTAAAATGGTAGTGATTTTTTTTAAAGAAAAAATATCCCCGTAAAAAGCAAAATAAGGAAGTTTGTAGACAAGATCTAAATAGAAACTTATGATTGAATGCTTTTTGGATATGTATTTTTGAATCTGTTTTAAAATTTTGATCAGAGAACTCAAAGAATCTGTTGGGTTGTACGTAATATTCTTCGGCCTACGGTTGTATTCATGAGGAAAACCTTGAAGGTGAATGAGGCAATAGATGCACGCTGCGACTTTCTTATTTGGATTGTTTTACTTGAAGCTGGTGCGGCTTAGCACCCTAGCTCCCTTCTATCTGTGAGTAATTATTTACTCACTATGATAAGCGAGATAATACTATTTTGTTCTTATTCATAATATAATATATTTATTTAAAACACCCGCAGATAGTTGGATAGGATTCACTTTGGAGTGCATTACATCTGAGGATTTCCAGTGTAGTGTTAGGATGTATGCCGAATGTGTTGAGCAATTTAAGTGCATTGTTGCGTACGTATATTTCAGCAGGTTTGATACTGAAGTCCTTGTCTATATCCGTGGATTTCGAAGATCTGCCTGATGATTTTGGTTTGCATGGATTGTAGTGCCATTTTAACCGACTTCCAAAGGAAAGAAGGTTATCAATTCATCATGTACGTGTTGTGTACAAAAAGTAAGGTAACTTTTCAAATTTCGCGGGCAACGTACATTTGATTATCTTTTTTTTTATTTTTGTAATGTTGGTACACTCTTCGCAAACATATATTTACAGTTTCTGTACAACAATATGTTAAGTTTGTGAGAGGCATAACGCTAAGAAGTGTTTTGCGTGCTCGGCAATTTTTTGCTATCGAAAAAAATTGATCAAAGATCAAGAATTTTTTGGCCAAAAGTACACAATCATGCCTCAGCCACCGTATTCACTCAATTTCGCCCCATGTGACTTTTTCTTGTTCCCAAAACTTAGGAGACCTATGAAAGGACGGAGATTTGCAACGATTGAGGAGATAAAGACTGCATCACTGGAAGAGCTCAAGGCTATACCTTTATCAAGGCTATAAGTTAATGAAGAATTCCAAAAACTTGCGAAAATATAATACTTACCTGCACGAGCAGCAAAATGTGCAGAGTTGCATTTCCGATTTTAAGTAATTTCCTATGGGTAAGATCTACATACATTGCATCAGCATATTTCGTTTATTAAAGCTAGAAATTGTTCTCTTCTAATTGAGTTGTACTTTGTATTTTTGTTAGTAAACACCAGGGGAACCAACCGTGTTAAAATTAAAAGGTATTTTTTTTAGTATATTTCTTGTCGTAAAAGTTAACTGGCGCCCAACGTGGGGCTGCTATCGTGCGTATATGTTCATATTGGAAGAAAAATAATTGGATTGATCAGGTTTTTTGATCATTGATCAAAAAAATCAAGTAACCCAAAGGTCTTAACACTGTGTAGAGACTGTCAGGTGGTCCTTTTATCTGCCAAAGCAATCGATACATTTCAAATACTCGCGCAAATCTTCCGTACAAGGAACAAGTCAAACGAGTCGTAAAAGGAACAAATCGAACGAGCCGTGAAAGGAACAAATCGAACTGTCCGTACAAGGAATAAATCGAAGAATCTGGTGCGAAAACCAAGCGCTTAAGGATACGTGCTGTTGAAATAGGCCCCTTAGTAGCAGATAGCAAACAAGACGTCCGTAAAGAGACCGCCTATTTGAACTTGAAGAGCAGTCACAAGTACCTTCAAACACAAAACAAAGCAGAATAACTCCCGACGAGGAAGAAACTAAAAACTCGAGAAATTGACATGGTATGATTTTATTAATGTAAGTCCTTTTATTATTATGTAAACCTGACGATTTTCTATTGCAAAATAATATTATTTCTATTATTTTTCAAAATAAATCTGCAATTTTCACCCCGAGCTAACTCAACTTATCGCTCGACTCGTAACAAAAACCTTTAACCGACAAGAGCGAAATCTATTTGAATCATTGATAAATCCTGCTACGGATGAAAGCAATAAAATATACGTCGCAATCAGAGTCGGAGACGACGATAAGATTCCCGACGTAGTCAAGAGCCTAAGGGTATTTTCCAGAGAAGCAGGAGAGTTCAGCTCCTGGAAAAAAAGTGCGCAGCAAATCCTCAAAATTTACGACCACTTTAAAGGCACGCCCAAATATTATGGCATATATATTGCATTGGAGTCCTATAACACTCCTTTGAATTGGCCCAAAATTTCAAAGTGTCTCACTTTACATTACGCGGACAAGCGGAATCTTGGTACGCAGAGTACCAAATGATTACCTTGGTACAGGGGACAAATTTCATCCAAGAATTTCACCAGAGAGTCTACCAACATCTTTCGTTGATTTTAAACAAATTATCCTCAGTGGAGCTAAGTACTGAGTCTGCAAACATCATGACTCAAGCATATACAGATAAAGCACTGTACACGTTTATAAAAGGGCTACGTGGTGACCTCTCAAGACTTTTTGGCATCCGTGAGCCAGCTGATCTACCTCAGGTGCTGCACCTTTGCTTAAAGCTCCATAATATGGACTACCGGGCGCAGCACGCAAACAACTCCCAAAATCTATTAACAAGGACACAACACCAACAACCACCTCCAATTCCCCCTCGAGGGTACACCCTTTCTCAGCCAAAACCGGCACCGATTCCAGCCCCAAGGCAAACCTTCTATCCCGAACTGGCACATTTGCCACGAAATACGCAACCTCGACAATTCAATCAGCAGCCTTTCTACCATCGACAGCCACAATTCTCTAATCCTAGACCACTTCCTCCTAAGCCATTGCGAAGGCCCGAGCCGATGGACGTCGACGTTTCCATGAGGACAAACGCGATAAACTATGCAAATAGGCCCCGCAATCAACACATATTACAAAAACGCCAACAACCACCTCAAAACCATGCACCACAAAAGTTACAAAGAATCTATCATATAGAAACCGATAATCCTAATGAGTGTCCTCAAGATGATTACGATACGACTCAACAAGACGAAGAGCATGTGCAAACCCTTGACGAGTATATCGACGAAATAGACGAGGATAATCTTGATATCACTGAAGAAATGGAAGACATTTATTTTTTAGGATAAGGCGCTCTTCGCTCGCATATTTTGAATATAAATTAAGGAGCGGAGAGGCCCTCAAATTTTTAATCGATACAGGATCAAATAACAACTGTGTCCAACCAAAGCACATTAAATACCCTTTACCTAATCAGAAGAACTTCTACGCAAAATCTGTTGGCGGAAGCGTCAAACTTACCCATCATTCATATTTTCGGCCTTTTGGCAACTGCATAGAAAAATTGAAGTTCTTTATTCTACCATCTCTTATCTCTTTCGAAGGAATCATTGCAAACGATAGTCTTAAAAGCCTCAAAGCCATCGTCCACACCGAAGATAACTATATGACAATAAACAACAGCATTTGTATCCCTCTTCAACAACAATCTTCCGACCAGGTGCACAACATAGTAATTAAAACAAATCATCAAGAGCTCTCAGAGAAACTAGGCGCTATTATTTGCAAACACTTATGCCTACTTTCAGATCCAGACGAAAAGCGAACCTTTACCACTCAAGTTAAGGGCGACATTAAAACAACAACCTCCGATCCCGTCTGCTCTCGATCTTACCCATACCCAATGGCATTGAAGGAAGAAGTAGACAAAGAAATCAGAAAGCTTCTAGAGGACGGCATTGTTAGACCGTCAAGATCTCCCTATAATTCACCCATATGGATCGTGCCAAAAAATTTGGACGCATCCGTAGAGAAAAAGTTCCGTATGGTTATTGACTACCGGAAACTGAACTCCGAAACCATACCCGATAAATATCCGATCCCATAGATATATGAACTTCTTGCTAACCTTGGTAAGAACAAATATTTCTCCGTCTTGGATCTCAAGAGTGGCTTACATCAGATACCACTTAAGGAGTCTGACATAGAGAAGACTGCCTTCTCCGTGAACAATGGGAAGTTTGAATTTACCCGCCTACCTTCTGGTCTAAAAAACGCACCCTCTATTTTTCAGTGTGTGCTAGATGATATCCTCAGGGAGCATATCGGGAAAAGATGCCATGTTTACATCGAAAATATAATAATTTTTGGGGAAAATGAGGCTGAACATCTCCACAACTTGGATAAGATTTTTCAAACCCTTAAATTAGCTAACATGAAGATTCGTATCGATAAGTGCGATTTTCTAAAGGAAGTAGTAGAATTCCTGGGTTATTTTGTGAGCAAAAAAGACATCAAAAACAACCCCAAAAAAGTTCAAGCTATTATCGACTTCCCTGTGCCAAAGACGCTCAAAGACCTTCGATCCTTTTTGGGAATGTCAGGTTACTATAGGTGCTTTATCAAAGACTTTGCTAAAATCGGCAAACCTCTGACATCCCTCTTGAGAGGGGAAGATGGACGCGTGTCCAATAATGTTTCCAAAAATATGCCCATTCATTTGGATTCATTAGCGCTTAAAGCTTTTGATACTCTCAAGAACACCCTTGTTTCTAAAGATGTTACTCTTGCACACCCAAATTTTGACAAAGAGTTTGCATTAACCACTGATGCTTCCAACTACGCCATTGGAGCCGTCTTATCTCAAGAAAATAGACCCATTTCCCTCCTTTCACGAACACTATCTAAAATGGAAGAAAGTTACGCAGCTAACGAGAAGGAAATACTTGCCATCTTTTGGGCCTTGAACTATTCAAGAAGTTACCTTTATGAGTCTCGGAAAGTAAAGATCTATACTGACCATCAGCCCCTTTCTTATGCCATTAGTAGTAAAAATACAAATAGCAAATTGAAAAGGTGAAAAGCTACGCTCGAAGAATACAATTACGAGCTAAAATACAAGCCTGGGAAATTTAACGTGGTTGCTGATACACTCTCGAGGCTTTCACCAGTCACTCATGTAAAAATCCATGACA
Organism: Odontomyia ornata; assembly: GCA_963969285.1. Classification (NCBI taxonomy): domain Eukaryota; kingdom Metazoa; phylum Arthropoda; class Insecta; order Diptera; family Stratiomyidae; genus Odontomyia; species Odontomyia ornata. The sequence continues at coordinate 52,386,208 of OZ017741.1, forward strand.
CCAACCATTAATAGCGATGAAAGCTCATCTCACAACCTGATTTAAACAGTGAAAACAACTGTCAACGTATTTCGCAATCAACTAACCCTAAGGGCGGAAGAAGAAGATAGCTATCAACTCCTGTAGCCCTTTCGAAAACTACAAACGACACATTTTTATAAAGCCAGAGTCTCGGAAAGTAAAGATCTATACTGACCATCAGCCCCTTACTTATGCCCTTAGTAGTAAAAATACAAACAGCAAATTGAAAAGGTGGAAAGCTACGCTCGAAGAATACAATAACGAGCTAGCTAAAATACAAGCCTGGGAAATCTAACGTGGTTGCTGACACACTCTCGAGGCTTTCACCAGTCACTCATGTAAATTCCATGACACCAACCATTCATAGCGATGAAAGCTCATCTCACAACCTAATTTCAACAGTGGAAACACCTGTCAACGTATTTCGCAATCAACTAACCCTAAGGACGGGAGAAGAAGATAGCTATTAACTCCTGAACCCTTTCGAAAACTACAAACGACACATTTTTATAAAGCCAGAGTAATCCTACTTAGTAGCCAACATATTTAAAAGGTATCTAAACCTTAACACAATAAATGGTCTCTGTACCAGCGAAGAGATAATGGGAAATGTGCAGTAAATATATCCCGATCAATTCAGGGATTATAGGATTCGCTTCAGCCAAAAGTTGGTCGAAGACATCCCCAGCGAGGTTGAACAAGAAGAAAGGATCCTTCAAGTATATAAGCGTGCCCATCGTAGTGCAGTGGAGAATAGACTGCAAATATTGAACAATTTTTATTTTCCCAAAATGGCAGCGAAGATTAGAAACCTTGTCAGCCGTTGTAGAGTATGTGAGGAGAATAAGTACGAAAGGCACCCAAACAAAACATTTCTAAACACTACAGCTATCCCATCCTACCCTGGACACACAGTTTACACAGATATATTTTCTACAGAAAAGGATCTAGTGTTAACTGCGATGGACAAGTTCACAAAATTTGCTATGGCCAAAGTCATCGCGTCCAGGTCGATAGAAGACGTAAAGCAACCTTTGCTGGACATCCTTTATTGCTTTTGCATTCCTGAAAATGTGGTAGTCAATAACGAAGGTTCACAGACCTCAGCCTCAATCATTTCCCTACTGGAAGACGATCTCAGAATCACAGTTTACAGGACTCCGCCTTATAAAAGCGAGGTCAATGGGCAAATCGAACGATGGCATTCAACCATTATGGAAAAAATTAGGTGTTTAAAGAGGGATGAACCACAAAGAACATTTGAAAACCTTCTGCAGCATGCCACTAATGAATACAACCATACAATTCATTCAACAACCAATAAAAAACTCGTCGAATTATATCTCGAAAGAGTTCCCGATATTGACTTGGAAGACTTCGAAAGAATTCGATAGACGAACATTGACAGACTCAAGCAGAAGCAGGAGACTGACGTTAGGTATCACAACAAAAGTAGACAGCCAACCAAAGACTATAACGGAGGGGAAATTGTCTTCGTAAAACAAAATAAAAGAAAAGGCTCTAAATTATCTCCCAGGTTTAAACAGGAAATAGTCAGGCAAAACAGAAATTCAACTATTCTTACAGAAAGTGGCAAAATTGTCCATAAAAGTAATATTCGAAATTAACTTCCATTTTTCAGATTCATCTTACGTACCATATTCGCTAAGGTACTGATTCTAGACTACTCAGGCTCGCAAATCATTTCTTTTTATACTGGACCAACCAAAATCCAAAATGAAAATTTCAAAATAATTCACAGTGTCTATATCAACAAATACGAGAGCTTGATAGAAAAATTTGAGCCCCTCCTAAACGTTTCAGGAATACAACACAGCTTGCTTATACCCCTCCTATCCCATGAATTACAAAAAAATCGTAGCCTAATAGCAAATTTGAGACCCCTTCGATTAACATGATCCGTTAATTTCTTGGGCAGTGCCTGGAAATGGCTTGCAGGTAGCCCCGATCGCGAGGACGCAGTCACTATCACTCAAAAATTGAATAACGCGCTGCAAAACAACAACAAACAGGTTATAATTAATATTCTTTTGAATAACAGGATGAACAATATTACTCGGATGGCAAACAAAATACAAGAACTGATAAAAGAAAATAGTCAGATAAATAATAATTATCTATTCGATGTACACCTTAGGCTAGCTTTGATTAAAGAAGGTCTAAATAACATTGATTACACCATACACTTGGCTAAGCTTGGTATTGTAAATTCACCTATTTTATCAAAATTCGAAATTAAAGTTGCCGCAAATGTTTTAGATAATGGAATGTTGCCATATTCGACTGTCGAAGAGCCCTTAGACTTTGCAGGGATAAAGATAACAACCAATGGAAACCTACTTTTATATATTGTCAATATTCCATGAACTAGCAAAGATTTGTTTCAGTCAATGATGATCAAACCAATTAAAAGAAACTCAGTAATTGAAGAAATTCCATTCGGCCTCATAGTAAAAAACGAAAATGTAATATTTGGTGTTAGAAATGAATGTAAAAAATTAATCAGCTATCAATTTGTAAAGGAAAATATCTAGTAGACATAAGCAATAGTACATGTATGCTCAACCTTCTTAACAGCCTACAGTCCACTTGTAGTACAATTAGTAATAAAGACATACCACCAATTGAAGAAATTTCGACCGGAGTTGTTCTGCTGAACCAATTTATTGGAAAACTAAGCACCAAGGAAACATCGCACGACCTCAACGGGACATTTCTTATCAAATTCGAAAATACCAGCATTTCTATTAATAATATAACTTTTATCTCCCAGGAGTTAACTTCGCTTCAAGCCCTACCCGCAATACTTCAACCTGCTTCCGGTGGCATGATAGGACTCCTTACTCAAAAACATATGGAAGAATTGACCATCGATAATGCAAATAGAATCGAACTATTACGATACGAGAGTAAGATTCATCAATACGCATCATCAACGCTCACAGCGATTTGCCTGATCGCACTAATCCTACTAGCTTACCAGAAGTTTTGCTCAAAAAACGAAATCAATGCTGTCATCAATACTGAAAACCCGAAAACAATAGCTGCAGCTGCTAGCGTGTTGCCAGAAACAACATCCTATCCTGGCACCAGAAAAACCCAAAGAGTCAAGTCAGTGACCTCCCCTTCTTCTAATAACAATCGAGGACAATTGTACTTAACAGGGGAAGAGTTAACGATGAATTCCAAAAACTTGCGAAAATATAATACTTACCTGCACGAGCAGCAAAATGTGCAGAGTTGCATTGCCGATTTCAAGTACTTTCCGATGGGAAAGATCTACATACATTGCATCAGCGTATTTCGTTTATTTAAGCTAGAAATCGTAATCTTCTAATTGACTTGTACTTTGAATTTTTGTTAATAAACATCAGAGGAACCGACCCTGTTAAAATTAAAATATATGAGAAGTGCTTTGAGGATTGGAAAAAGCGTTGGCACAAGTGTATTGGTTACTTTGAAGGGGACCACATAAATTTTGACGAATAAATAAATCTATTTTCCTAAAACGATATAGCCACCTTACTTTTTGAACACACCTCGTATATTTTTCTGTTGTTGTTTTATTTTATGTGTGCACGCATTATTTTTGAATGAATATGGATAAAAGAGCTATGTTTTCGGCAAATGATCCGTCTTTCTTCCTGTGAGGTCCCATTCAGAGGACGAGAAAATCAAATAGCGAGAAAGGACTTTTATCGTTAAAATTAAAAATGTCCGACTTTCACCCCGACTTTTCAGCATAACTGATCGACGATTATGACAATTTTGATTGTAGAGGTTTCAAATGAAGGAAAACATATTGAACTGAAATGCATGAATTGTGATCCTTTCAAGGACTCTCAAGATATTAACAGTTCAATATGGTACATTCTACCGGAAATAACCAATAAATTAATTTTAAATGGAACATACTCGTAAATACAATTCAAGATATATAGCGATTTCATTGGGGAAAATTTCAGAATACTTTTCTCTTCCACATTCTTTCTTGGCCATTTGATGAACTTATTAAAAGACCCTAGGATTTGTAAAATTCCCCGAAGAAATAATAAGGGTTGAGTGATTGCAAATTATAGAGTTAATCACCATTTGAAAATTGATTCGTTACTTTCTAGATAATGTACTTTATATGCCTAGAATTCTAAAATAAGTGGTTTCCATACGGAAGACCGACGAGAATTGCGAGCTAAAAACGATACTTTTCCTTCTTTAACTGCTCATAATTTTAAAGATGAACATCAAAATGCATAGTCAAGTTTTCATTTAACTATATGACAACGTGTTTATGAAGCTTTCATGTAAATTTTGTGCCAAATTTTACTGAAAACGAAGGTGATGGGTAGCTAAAAAACGTGAATAAGTGACACGGTCAAAAAGGATCTTTTGAAGTAAACTTCTTCAGATTGATTGCGGTGTTCAGTTATGTATATATATATATATATATATATATATATATATATATATATATATATATATATATATATATATATATCTGTATATACATTATATATATATATATATATATATATATATATATATATACATACATATATATATATATATAATATATAATATGTATATAACATACATATTTATATATATATATATATATATATATATATATATATATATATATATATATGTAAATATGTATATATATATATATATATATATACATATATATATATATATATATATATATATATATATATATATATACATATATATATTTATATATATACATATATATATACATATATATATATATATATATATATATATATATATATATATATATATATATATATATATATATATATATATATATGTATACATGGTGCGTTCCAAAATAAACGGGACTGAGCTAAAATAGAAACGACAGGAGTTTATTTATGCCTCGATTTACTGTTTTGCGCGATTCAAAAGCTTTTCGGAAGAGTGTTTCAGGAAATTGACCGGAATGTCCTTCAAGATGTCGGTACAATCCTTTAAGATGCCTTCTACGGACGCAATGCGTTTTCCTTCCATGGCCAAATGCAATTTTCCGAATTGTTAGAAGTCACAGGGAGCCATATCAGGTGAATACGGTGAGTGATTGATGGTTAAAGAGCGAGTTCTAGTAAAAAAAATCAGTCATAAGAGTGGATCGATGAGATGGTGCATTATCATGCAATAAGCGGTAGCTTCCTCCTTCGCGGTACAACAACCGCTTCAAAACGCCGAGCTGGATAATTGCACGAACGAACTCCTTGCGGACAATTCCCTTGGAATCATAAAAACAAATGAGCATCGACTTGATTTTTGACTTCTCAAAACACGATTTTTTGGGTAGTGGCTCGTCTGGGGCCTTCCATTCGGCACTTTGACGCTTTGTCTCAAGTTCATATTGGAAACATCACGTTTCATAACCAATTACAATGTTGTAAAGGAAGTTCTCGCCTTTTTAGGGTTTTGTAAAATAATTTTACAAAACCCTACTAGTTTCGCGACCAGTCTGTCCGTCTGTCCGTCCGTCCGTCCGTCCGTGTGTCACAGCAGTTTTTCTCGGAAACTACTTAAGCTAGAAACATCAAATTTTGTGTGTAGGCGTAAAGTGGTGATCTCTTCAAAATTCAACTATAAAATAATTTTATAAGGTACTTAAGGGGGTCTCCCGATATAGGAGAGTGACCCCCCCCAAAAAAAATTTCATTGAAGGTAGCCGATATGGGTATCAAATTTTCAAAACAGGTCTTACTTTGGCAAAATTTGCTTCGAGGGGCGCACAGGGAGGGGAAATACACGAAAAATTTGTGTCCCCCCCCTCGCGATTGGACGCTTGTGATCCGAAAAATCTGAACAAAATCAGGAATGTAGGCCTTGGTAAGTACAACAACAACAAATATGTTAGAAGTCACAATTCACTCAACTTTGTTAGTAATAGTATGATTTATCGATTTTATGATTTCTTGGATAAAATTTTAAGGGTACCCTTAAATTCAATGAAATTCAGTACGTAGATGCTCATTTATAAGATTGATCTATCCTGAAAGTTTCATAAAGATAGAATCATATTTAGCGAAGTTATAGTGGTTTGAATTTTCCTGTATTACTATGGAACAATATGCGCTGCATTTATTACTATGGCAACGTATGGCTATGGAACAACATGCGCTTTTTACCGACTCAGACACTACCGTTTTGCTAGGATTTGCATGAAAGTTTCAGGAACGATAGGTGTCATGTATATCTTTGAGAATCGGTTCAGCTAGTGGTATCAGTAATCGTAAAACAAAATAGTGGCTGTTTTAAATGCGAAGATTGAATAATTTTGAGTTATTTTTTCCCAACTTCAACGTTTAAGGTGCATGCTTTGAACACTTGATTCAATTTAATGAATGACTGAAGATGAGTACCTACAATAAATGCTCATAAGTGAAACAAGTCAAGAAGGTGGGAGAGAGCTCCTAGCAAAAGGGTTTTGTAACCATTCTAGGGTTCGAAAAAATTGGCCA
>OZ017741.1:52997746-53255246 GCA_963969285.1 Odontomyia ornata
CAACGGTTTTGGGAGCTGCCCCGGTGCAACAAGGATGATGTTGGTCAATTGAAACGTTTGGTTGACATAACCAATCAGCTGGTGACTACACTTTCCACGCTAAAGGTCAACGCATTCGACTTAGTAGCCACATTCATCCTCAACCAGAAATTTGATGATGAGACTATGAAGGATTGGCAGAAGCAGATCGGTCATTCAAAAGCAGTGCCAACATTGCAAGAGGTGTTGGACTTTCTTAAGAATCGATTCATCATCCTGGAAGCATTATCATCTTCAGTTGCGAAACAACCCGCTAAACGAACAGCAATCACGGTCCATTCAGTGCATACTGGCCCATAATGTCCAATGTGCAACGAGAATCATCGACTTTTCAACTGTACGAAGTTTAAACAATCTAATGTTCAGACACGACGAGAGTTAGTCAACTCAAAGCGACTATGCTTCAATTGTTTGAGCGATCAACACGGGGCAAAGCAGTGTACATCAAAGCACGGTTGCAAGGTATGTGGAAAACGACACAATACCTCTTTGCAACTTTTTTCAGCTCAGCCAGTACCGTCGGCATCGGTAACTGCAAACAGCACTTGCATGTGCACATCCGAAGATAAAACCCAAGTTCTATTGGCGACTGCGCTAGTACAAGCCAGTGCAATTTCTGACGCGGAATCACCAGAGGCTGAGACTATCACACTTTGAGTGTTATTAGATACGGGGGCTCAGCGATCATTGATTAGTGAAGCAGCAATGAGAGCATTAAAGGCGTCAAGGAAGCAGGCGAAAGTGGTAATTGGTGGTGTTGGTGGGGAACATGAGGTAACCACTCGTGGAGAGACGACCATCGCAGTCCATGTCAAAGGACGAAACGGTATGGAGAAATTAATATTCAGCCCACTAATTTTAAACACCATAACAACGCCGTTACCTGCTACGCAGACGTCCAAACACCTTCCTGAAGGTCTCAAGTCAAAAGATTTAGCAGACCCTAAATACTACGTACCGTCGAAGATTGACTTGCTAATTGAATCTGATATCTACAGCAAGATTCTACTGCCTGGATTTTTGCCAGGTAATCCATCAGCTCAACAAACAAAACTAGGATGGGTGATTTTTGGTCCTATTGCACAATTGCCTGAGAAAAGGCAGGTACAAGTTTTGATGTCGTACAGCGCTCTGGATGAATCTTTGCGACGATTTTGGGAACAGGAGGAAGCTTTACTGTCCCGATCTCTTACACATGAAGAGGAACAAGCGGAAGAACACTATATAAATCATACTCGTCGACTATCTAATGGTTCTTATTCGGTATGATTACCTTTTAAGGCTGATATTAATCTAAAGAGAGACATGAGCAATACTGAAAGAGTAGCGTTTATTCGATTCCGTCAATTAGAGCAGCGGTTCAAACGAAACCCCAAACTACATGACGAATACAACAAATTTATGGGAGAATATCTCAAACTCGGGCACATGGAGCTTTTACCTGTAGATGGCATCCATAAAAACCCCTCCTTTTATTTACCCCATCATGCCGTCCTCAACGAGAGCAGTACCACAACAAAATTAAGAGTTGTGTTTAATGCGTCGCAAAAGAGTCAGTCGGGTCAATCTTTGAATGACTTGCTACTAACCGGTCCTACAATTCAGGAAAACATATTCTACATCCTTATGAGATGGAGACAACACCGATACGTTATAAAATCCGACATAGAGAAGATGTACCGACAGATATGGCTAGATGAATCGGATCGAGATTGTCTTCGCATTTTGTGGCGGTTCAACAGAACAGACCCCATTCAAATGTATCGATTAACAATAAATACGTATGGAATGACAAGTGCGCCATACTTGGCCATTAAGACCCTTCACAGGTTTGCAGAAGATGAACACATGAGCTACCCTAACGCATCAAAAGTTTTGAAAGAAGACTTTTATATCGACAATTGCTTAACTGGTGCAAACAACTTGGCAGACTTGCGACATGTTCAAAAAGAGCTCCAGGACTTGTTGCACTGTGGTGGTTTTCATCTAAGACAGTGGAGTACAAATCATTCTGAATTATTGGAAAACGTTCCCTTGGCAGATCGAATTACGCAAGTTCCGCTTCATATCGAGCTATCGGAAAACGTCAACACTCTCGGCGTTTTGTGGCATCCCGCAACGGATATGTTCTCATTTAGTGTCAGCATCAATGCGATTGCCCCTAAAACCAAACGAGATGTGCTCTCAGACGTATCGAAATTATTCGACCGGATAGGATGGTTGCAATCCACAATCATAATTGGAAAAATAGCGATGCAGAGGATTTGGCTAACAAAATGTGATTGGGATGAGCCACTCGATAAGGAAGTAATCAAAGACTGGATTACTGTACGGAAACAATTCCATCAAGTAAGCCAAATTAAAATCTCGCGCTGGATAGGATACCTTCCATCCACCCTGGTTGAACTTCACGGATTTTTCGACGCCTCATCCAGAGCATACGCTGCTGCAGTTTACGTGAGAATTGTTAATGGTTCATCAATCACAACGAGACTTCTAGCTGCTAAATCCAAGGTGGCACCTATAAAAATGCAGTCCATGCCCCGACTGGAACTTTGTGGAGCTGTACTATTGACGAAAATTATGAAACAAGTTAAAGAAGCGCATCGTTGGGGGCATGCACGTATCAACTACTGGACTGATTCCACCATTGTGTTGGCCTGGATACAGAAATCAGCAACAAGCTGGACAGTGTATGTTGCTAATAGAGTAAGCGAAATACAACAGGAATCATCACCAGCCGATTGGAATCATGTTGCAACTCACGACAACCCTACTGACTTAGCAGCACGAGGTTTATATCCAGCAGAGCTAAGATTATCTTCTTTATGGTGGAATGGACCTTCATGGCTAAGGGATACAGACATAAAGTTATCTCAACCAACAATTTCAAACTGCGAGGAAGAAGAAGTTAACGAGAGTGCTGTCGCACTCTTTTCAATATTGACAAAGGATGAGCCGGAAATTTTTGAAAAATACTCTAATTTCAGCAAACTGAACAGAGTACTGGCCTACTGTTTCCGGTTCATTCATAATTGTTGGAATCCAAAAGACAAGCGCATTGGAGGATTAACAGCCAAGAAACTTAAACTGTCACATGACAAATGCATAAAGCTAGCCCAACAACATGTTTATATGGATGAAATTCGGCATCTACAGAATTCAAAACCATTATCGAATACCAGTAGTCTCCGATTGCTTACTCCCTGGTTAGATTCTGAGGGTATCCTCAGAGTGGGCGGAAGGCTACAATTTGCATTAGTAGGAGAAAAAACTAAGTATCCACCTATCACACAACTGCTAACCAAAAGGGCTCATCTAAAAACAATGCATGGCGGTATCCAGTTGACACTTGCAACATTACGACTTGAATACTGGATAATATCTGCGTCCTCACTAGCAAGAAGGGAGATTCGTAGCTGTCTCACATGCTTCAAGCTGACAGCAAGGCCAAATGCACAATTAATGGGATCCCTACCATCGATAAGGGTACGTCCGTCAAATCCCTTTGAGCATACGGGGTTAGATTACGCGGGGCCTATAACACTCAAATGGAATGGAGGACGTGGTTCAAAAACAACAAAAGCATACGTGGTCATCTTTGTATGCATGGCAACGAAAGCTTTCCATCTAGAAGTAGCGTCAGATTTGTCTACGGACACGTGTGTTGCTGCTATTTGACGATTCATAGCACGACGGGGAAGGTGTAGAGCCATTTACAGCGATTGCGGATCGAATTTTCTAGGCGCCAACCGAAAACTTCATGATGAATATAATAAAATATTGCACAAGAGTAATGAAATACTGGTTCGAGATGCTCTAGAATGGAATTTTATACCTCCTGAAAGTCCACAATTTGGTGGACTATGGGAAGCTGCTGTGAAATCGATGAAGCGGCATCTTTACAAAACACTAGGAAAACAGTTACTAAACATCGAAGAGTTTTACACATTTCTTGCACAGATCGAAGCGTGCATGAATTCTAGACCATTGACCGCGATAAGCGACGATCCTTCAGATGACGCCGCTCTGACACCAGGACATTTTCTGACTGGAGGAAATTTGTTCGAGCTCTAAAGTGATCCAGAGGAGACGAATTTCACATTACTGAAGCGTTGGAGATTGGTGCAGGCAATGAAGCATTCCTTTTGGCACCGATGGACAAAAGAATATCTAACAACGTCTTCAACAAAGACCAAAATGGCTTAAACCACAGGAAAATGTAAAAACAGGAGATCTAGTTCTAGTCAAAAAGGATCATTTCCCATCGTTACAATGGCCATTAGCAAGGATATTGGCAATTCATCCTGGCGAAGATGGTCTTGTTCGGGTTGTCACGATCAAACTACATGGAAATGTGACAAAACGGCCTATTACAAAGATTTGCCCATTACCATTCCGAAGCCAATCAAATGAATCACCGATAGTTGAAACTCAATCAAAATCGCCAATACCTCAGCCATCATCTAGTACACTGTCAAGTACGAGAAAGTGAAAGCCGGTTCCAAATGATCCAGAAGCTATGGTATCAAAGCAGACTAAAGGGGAAAAACGGCAGTCGATGACTACCAAAGGAGTCATTTCGAACTTACTTACGACTTTGTTGATCTAATGTGTTTTCTCAACGCCAACACAAGCAACTGTGAACCTTTCACGCTTAAACGGAGGTCTGTTTATCGAGCACGTGGGTATCGGGAATTTATTACGGGGATCGTTGCAACTAAACATCAGGATCCCAATGACTGACCTCATACAAGATCGAAAGAACATAGAAAATGTGAACGACAGAATGAAGAGTCTATGAAGTCTTGTCAATCATCTCGGTAAGTTTACAGACGACACCCTCCAGAAAATTGAAAGATTACAGTTCATCACTAGTCGCGCCAAGCGGGGTATACTAGGTCAAATGCTTACTGCAATGTTTGGCGTAAATCATCAAGTAATAGCCGATGTTGGCACCTTAGCAGAAAACCAAGAAAAGCTACAACGATTGTTTTCTCACCAAGGTGCAATTATCCTTCAAGCAAAGAAAATATTAAACAAAACATCAAGCAGGATGAGCACACAACTCAGTCATTTTTCGGAACAGCTGGAGGCAGGACTGAGTCGGATTAACCAGTTCCAGGTTGACAACGATCACAATGCTTTGAATATTCAGTTTTCGAGAACGTACCAACAAGCGGTGAATTTAATTCAGGAGATACAGGATAATACAATCGTATTTTAACAGCCCTTTATACGAGAACAGGAATCTGGGAATGCATACAGATGGCAGAGCTAGAAGCAGACATACATACAGCTCAAGCATTGCTATCTCCACATTTGGATCTTCTACGTATAACCACGACAAAGATATCATTTTTCCACACCAACGCATCAATTGAGATCCAAGGTCATTTTCCTATCATCGATAAGCGGCCTTACGACCTAGTCAAGGCAACTGCTATCCCTCAGCTGCATGAGGGGAAAACATTCTTCGAATTCAACATCAACAACAATCTCCTTTTTTTTGTGGTAGGGAGGTGAAGGCATTTACGCCCGCCGAGTCTTGCAGTGTGGGACTCCCATGGAGGATACCCTTGGACTACCCACTAAACACCTCCCCTGTCAATCTGAGAACCTAGCCTGGAACCGTTTGACACATTACTTCGGGCCAGGTCTCGTTTTGTTACGCCGTGGGGCGCCTTCAAGCTGGGGAGTCCCTTTCCAAGCGGGAGGGGAGAGGGGAAGAGGAAATGCCAGAAGAGCGATCCCCCAGCCCCAGCGCCTCCGGCTGCTGTGAGTCCCTTTTATCTTTTAGGACTGCCCGAGCATAATGTGCCACCTGGTCCCATTTGTCAACCGATTCGAGCATCACCGCAACTATATTATCCGGGGTAAGCTCTCCCGCCTCCCTGTAGAGTTCCCTTTGCAGCCTGACCCATAACAACAATCTCCTTGGAATCAACTATAAGGATCAGATGTATTTCGAAATATCAGAGGAAGAGTTCTTCAATGCTCAAGAAATTGGTCACAACAAATACTTGCTATCGTCATCCATATTAATTGATTTACGAACTAGATCGAACTGTATTGTCAAAGAGATAGACAAAGCTTATACAATGGAAAACTGTTCAATACATTCATTTTCCATTGAAAGCCTCGTTGTGAAACAATTGCTGACAAATAACATCTGGTTATTCGTAACGCCAGAGCCAACCCATGCACAGACGACCTGTCACGACACAAGAACAAATATCATACTAAATGGAACGGGTTTGCTGCAGTTATCAGAAGACTGCACCGTTCACACCAAGGAGTTTACCCTTTCACCAAAAAGAACGGTCCAGAGTCACCAATTTTCATCTTACATTACTTCAACGGTTCCAGTTTTCAACTTATCGTATTCAGCTACGGCGACAAAACATATTGCGAAATCAACTATCATACAGTCATCTGGATCTTTAAAATCAGTTGCAACTGAGCAAGAAAACTTGATAGCTGAAGTAAAGGAAACCGTCTGGAAGAAAATCTACGACCATGGTATTACGGCAGCGGCATCAGCACTAACATCCTGTTTTGTGGTTATCGTAGTAGTCATGCTAATTCGTTACCGGAAAACCTGCAACCAAGACCACAGGAAACCAGCAACAGCATGGTATGAAGAGCATCAACTATAAGAGCTGGACCGGCTCTTGGTGGGCGGCAATGTTCGCGCACATGAAAAAGATTTTCATAATCTCACAAAATTCACAAACCAAACGAACCAGCTTCAAGCTGCATACATAGCACACTTGCAAGTTCATTCAAGTGCACTCAAAGTTCAATTACCTGAATTCACATCAATTACATTTATTTATTTTAAATCAATATTGTTGTATCGACACATTCGATTTTAAATTGTGCTGTAAAGTTTATTGCCCTGATTACAAATTCCAATTAAAAACGTAATTGCATGAGAAGCACAATATTTGGAATAGTGTATTGTAAGCAAAAAATATATTTATAAAAGCCACAAAGAAGTACCAATAAACCATTCATTGCAAGACAGCAGTAATCATTGTTTAAATTTACAATTTGCTTCATCGAAGTTCATCACTCAGAACAGTTTGCATTGATATTCTTTTTAATATTTATCTTTTATTTTAATTTAAACTTTCAATCTATTTCTATTTTTCTTATTCACTTTATTACACAAGTCTGCAAATTGAAATTTCTGACATGAGAGTACTGACTTAGTGCATCCCGTCATGTATTGCACTGCCGAATGCAATCTAACTCAGCTGAGCTAGCAGCTGATTTTGATTTACCGGTGCGACACAGAAATTATGCGGAGTCTGGTATGAACGGTCACCACGAACACGTCGTAGCTGTCCGGTTCCAGCTCGCGACATTCTTCCCTATCTCTTTTTGAAGACTACTTTATGGGTTGTATTATGAATTTGCACTGTAAAAACACAAGCGACATGTTACACAGAAATTTAAATTCCGTTGACATAGTAAAACGATACGAGCGGAACGAAGTAAAAAAAAATGAAAATTTTTGTATGTATCAAACCAAAATAAAAACGAAAAAAGCGTGCAATCGTATATCTCGCTGAATATCGGAATAAGTGGATTGACCTCGAATCGGCAAGTGTGGAAGGCGGACATGAATTTACCGATATCAAAGTGACACACGACCCGAGCGAAAATTCTTCGGTGGTAGCAAATCCCAAAAAGGCAATTATCTCATTTGATTTTTTCGTCGACTAGTGGCGCGAATGTGTGGTGAAAACGCGCCGCGTGTTGACATACAACTACCACGATAGGTCTGGAGGCTTTTTCGCTGTGTCGTTGTATCGTGTTGACATCTACGCGAAGAACAACTCGAGTTTCAGACGGGAATCGAAGTGTTTAGCGGCGGGAAAGAACCGTGAAAATTGTCAACGCGCGTGCAGTAACGAACGGAGCGGACGAGAAGGTGAAGTTGAGTGCGTTTGACACGGGTTTTGGCTACGGCGTGATTTGGATTCACGCGGGATACCGTCCCCAGTTCGTGGCAGTCTCTTGTGATGCGCACGGGATGCAGTACGCTGGCGGTGTAGTGGTTGGCTGGGCGCGTATGAAGAGTGTCGATTGTGTTCATGAGTAAAATACGTGTGAAGCTCATGCAGAAAATGCATGAAAATTTCAGGAATGATAGGTATCATTAATTTCTTTGAGAATTGGTTCAGCTAGTGGTATTAGTAATCGTAAAGCAAAACGGTGGCTGTTTTAAATGCGAAGATTGAATAATTTTCATGTATTTTGCCCCAACTTCAACGTTTAAAGCGCATGATTTTAACACTTGATTCAATTTAATGAATGCCTGAAGATGAGTACCAACAATTAATACTCATAGGTAAAACAAAGTCGAGGAGGCAGGAGAGAGCTCCTAGCAAACGGGTATTGCAACCATTCTAGGATTCGAAAAAATTTACCATGAATCGATGATTACAGTACGGGGGAGTGGCCGCTGAACAAAAAATTTCATCAAACGTAGCCGATATGAGTATCAAATGAAATTTCTTTATAAGAGCTTCTCAGAACAGTACTTAAACTGACAATTTTTCCTTCACAAGCGCAACAAATACTTGAGAAGTCGAATAAAATAAATAAATTTTGCTTTTTTGTCTATAAAATCAAGATGGGACCCTTAAATTTCCCAAAATCTAAAATCTAAGTTTTCTGAACAATAAACAGCTAAGTTACAGCCGATTGAATATCTAACAACTGACACGTGATACTAGGGAGATACACGCTTGCAACGGACCTAGACACTACAAATATATGGATCGTAGTAGTCTTTGCGTATGGACGTCTTTTAAATCGCTCCTGTCAAAAGTTTTCAAAAATTAAATTAATTTTTTAAAAACGTTAGTCTGAAGTTAATTTTTATCGGAAAAATTCTTATATTGTCGAAGTAATCGACTCAGGAAATTTCTATCGAATATTTTTACTTCGATTGGTAACGAAAAACAAATTACCAAAGAAAATTTCGCCGCTGGTATGGAGGAGCCCGATGGCTTCCCACCGTTGGGGCAACCTGGGGAAACGATGAATACGAAACTGGCGACAATCACCAAAAGAAAATATAACGAAGAAAACTCCGCAGATGGTGGGTGCAAGCTGCAAATAATAGGAGACAATCAACAAATGGCCAAATTGCAGAGAGAAAATGATGAACTAAGGCAAGAGATACAGTCTCTCAAGGATCTCTTCAAGAAAGGGATGAAGCCTCAAAAGACGCAGCCACAAAATCAATGGCAACAGGTAACAAAGCCGAAGAAAAGTACAAAGCAAGCAATTCCAGAAGAAGTTCTAAGTGCTGGTGGCACCAACGAGAGCCAAAATTATTTTGCAGCGCTGGAGAGATTAACCGAAGATATGGAAATCGAAGAAAACATCGGAAGTAATTTTAATCAAGATAATGACGTTAATTTTATTCAATATTTAAAGAGCAGAAATAAAGAGAAAAAACCAACCCGCAGTTCTGCTGGTTCCTCTGAAAAAGCTTCGAACAAGACAGAAAAAGTTCCGCCAATCAACGTGTTCAGACAAACCGGGAGAGATATGGTTCGGCTATCGGCTGCCGAAAATGAACTGGCCTATTTGGAAATCAAAAGAGTTAATGCCGAAAAATTAACTATAAGGACGAAATCCCTGGTTGATTTCAAGTCAGCCAAAGATGCGCTGATTTCTGGAGAGGTTCAACACTTCACCTATACCCCAAAAAGTGAAAAGAATCAGACCTTCTTGTTGAAGGGTTTGGACAGCGGAGAGGACACGGTCGATCTTCTTCAGGTGCTCAAGGAGACTGCACCAGATATTGATTTTGTTTCAGTCAACGCCTTTGCAACAAGAAGGTCGACCATAGAAAGGAAGAATTTACCACTTTACCTGGTACAAATTGCAAATAAGAGCAGTCCAAGTGCCCTTCAACAAATCAGGTACTTGAATTTCAGAGTGGTGAGGTGGGAACGCCTCCAGAAAAGAGAAGTCAACCAGTGTTACCGGTGTCAAAGATTTGGACATTCGGCTGCCAATTGTGCCACGCACTATCGTTGCGTTAAATGCAAAGATGTTCATGCTCCCGGTGAGTGCAAATTGGTGCAGACGGAGCCTAAAGAAAAATTATACTGCGTTAACTGCGGTGTTTTTGGTCACCCAGCATCATATCGAGGATGCTCCCGATATCAAGATGCAAAAGTTAAATTTGCTCCAAAGCAAACACAAGTACACCGTAATATCATACCTGCCAACTTCGTCAAGCCTGGAGTATCATTTGCACTCGCCGCTAGAGGACCAGCAGAAAATGCTGGAAATAATGTAAATAATGTAAGTGGCAATAATGAGCTGCTTCTCAAAATTTACCAGCAACTTAATTCTTTATCGGAGAGAATCGACAAACAAGATTCAAAAATTAACTTTGCTTTTCAGCGTTTAGGTCTTACAAATGCATAATAATAACTTGTCATCCAGTCATATTCCCATGGATAGGCTTCGCCTCATATCGATCAACGTCAACTCTATCATTGCTATACATTGACGTGATTATCTCCTTGAATTTGTTTTCAAGCAAAAGCCTGACATCATACTTCTCACGGAAACCCACTTCAATTCATGGCATTCCATGGAATTCAAAGATTATGCATTCGTAAGAAACGATAGGGTAATAGGTGATGGAGGAGGTGGCACCAGGATATTGGTTAGAAGACCCTATTGTTTCCAAAATATTGAAAAAGTCGAATTCAAAAACTTTGAATTTCTTGAAGTCATCAAAATTTCACTGCCAGGTGGGGATAGCCTCTTCGTTATCTCTGCCTATGCAACTGGTCGAAATGTTCTCAAGTTCAAGGAGGAGCTCAATTTCTTGTTTGAAATACTAGAATTGAACAGGCTGCATAGTTATTATATTTTTGCCGGTGACCTGAATGCCAAGCATACATCATGGCTAAACGCCACCAATAATCCAAGAGGTGTATTCCTGAACTCGTGGATAACAGAGAACCAAATTGAATACAGGTGCAACCTGTATGGGTTGGAGTTCCCAACATACCCTAGGACAAATTCATATTTGGACCTCTGCATTGCTGACGCAAGACTTGAATTCAGCTTTAATAGTCTCTCAACGGAAACTGCAGGTGCTTCCTTACGATAGCGACCATAACGCAATCGTAATGGAAATCAACCATCAAAGGGATGATTTCTTCCTCATTCCAGTTCAACATGAAAACCATCGGTTGAATTTCAAAAAACAGACTGGGGAAAGTTTCAAAAGAAGTTTAATCGCGAGTACCAGAAGCAATGTCCCTCTTCTGATGATGGCAACGCTTGCTCAATGGTTCCTAATAACACAAATCTAGCTGACGATGAAATAGATCTCTATTTGTCGAAGTTAGAGAAGCTGACGTTGGAAACGATTGAGAAAGTTGTTCCCAACATTAAACATCGTAACAATATGGTAGGATATGAAACACCAACCATCGCAAGGTTGAAAAGATTGAAAAGCCTTCTTCTCACACGCGTCAATATTTATCGACGATTTTTGGACTACAACCATCCCTCGTTGGCTTTCTTGAAATTACACCTGAAGAATATCCGGAACTTAATCCGTTCATACTTCAGGAGTGGGGTCAGCAATCAATGGGCGGAAAAACTGAGGGGTATTAGCCCACAGGGCCCAGATGGCGTTTTCGCGAAAGTGAATAGCTTATTCCGCAGGAAGTCTCGAGTGAAGGTATCGAATCTTGAAGTCGCTAGTGATGAGATAAATCTTCTCGATAGAGCTGGTATCGAAATTGATAGTACGACTCCGAATAGAAATGGAAACAGGATTATATGTGATGGATTGCAGAAACTTGCCTTGATTGGAACACATTTTGAATTGGTTCATCTACCAAACCCAGAGAGAAGGAATGAAATATTTTCAGAGGTCGTTGAAGCAAAAGTTTCCGACTTCAAATCAAGCCTGAACGGCCAATCAATTCTTCATTTCGATGAAACATTAACATCTGACATCATACCGACCTTGAATCTTATTGATGATTTTGTCAGCTATGAAGACTTGTCTTTCATATTTCGCAGAATAAACAAAAAAAAAATCATGTGGTACTGATGGTATTCCAAATATTGCTATTGCTATTACGAATTATTGCATATTGTTCAACAAAATGTTGAGCAATTCATATTTCCCAAATGAGTGGAAAAAGGCTAAGGTATTTCCGATCTGCAAAAGAGGAAAAGAATCTTCATGCCCTAAAAGCTATCGCCCAATCGGCTTGCTGCCTAACATCAGCAAGGTGTTTGAAGTGATACTCAACAGAGCATTAAACGCCCACATTATGAAATATGAGTTGATGCCAAATTGCCAATTTGGTTTTCATGCCAGGCATTCGACCATACATGCAATAACGAAAGTAACCTCAGACATCTGTTGGAAACTTAACAACAAAGAATGTGTTGGAGCATGTCTCATTGATATAGAGAAAGCCTTCGATACGGTGTGGTTAGATGGACTAGTTTTCAAACTTCTTCAGGACAAGTTCCCCAGACACCTTGTCGCCATGATGTGTAATATGTTATACGGGAAATCATTTGTTGTAACTGATGGAAATTTGACAACAATGCGCGAATTCAAGGTCTTGAATGGTCTACAGCAGGGAACAGTTACTGCGCCCCTGCTTTTCTCAATATTCATTCGCAAGCTATTGAACAGCTTTGATTTTAACGTCTCGCCAACGCGATCATTGGTAGCGTTTGCTGATGATCTGATCATCTATACGGCAGACCCAAAAGCTACAATAGTTCAGAGCAATCTTCAAAAAATGTTTAATGATGTGCAGCTCTACACCGACAACTGGCGAATGAAAATCAATGCGCAGAAGTGCGAAACAATTTTGTTTCGGACAACGCTGCAGGGGGCCAGTCAAGACCTGAAACGTAATTGGAAGGATTTCCACATTATGGCTGGTGAGGGTGGTTCAGAACGGGTTCTACAGGAATCCTGTAATCGATACCTCGATGTTCATCTCGATCAGTATCTGTACTATACTGAACATGTCAAAATCATGCTCAGTAAAGCACTAAAAGTAGTCACGGCTCTTCGGCGACTCTTTCATTCCAGATACATTGATCAAAAAGTCAAAGTTATTTGTTACAAGACCCTGGTTAGACCAGTTTTGACATATGGATGCCAGATCTGGTACAACCAGAGTGCTAGTACAATGGAAAGATTGAGAGTTTTCGAAAGGAAATGTCTTCGTGCATGTACTGGTTTGTACAGAAAGCCTGAGACGGATTGGAAGCACTATATATCGAATAGAAATTTATCAAACCGCTCAAGTGACAAGAGTAGAAATCTTCATATTGAAACTTCTTCGGAATCATATCGCAAGATCTGTGACTGTGAGTGAAAACCCTTGGATTTCACAGCCGTTCCTACCTACAGACGGGTATATTGTGACTTGCCTCACTACTGGCTTCGTTTCTCCAGAAGCATTCGTGTATTTGGACATGAATCGATATTTTTTTGATTCTGACGGCGTTCTAATCATATATCACATATATCGACGGGCCACCGATAAGAAGATAAAATATCCTCCGAATCTGAGTTCACGAGACCAGCAACTCCAATGGAGATACTCATTTGCTAGATTCGTTAAGGCTGGTCGAGCTGAGATGGAACTATCTAGGTATTGGTGGCTGAATGACAATGTCTAAATTATTCGTGCTTATTTTCTGTTTTTGTGCTTTTTCTCCTTACTTAGTTTTTTAGATTCATCTCATTATTGCTACATCTAGTGTTGTTGTTTATTTGTATTATAAATTAGGTATAGGTTTCAATATAAGGTAACGTTTTTTTTTTTTTTTGATTGAACTTATTTAGAATTAGGGTGTAACATATTAGGTATAGGATATAAGTTCATTATTGTGTTAGTAGTATAAGTAATTCTTGAATAATGCTGGTTGGCTTTTTCTCCTTTTTCCAATTGAATCAAAAAATATCTAACAATCTTAATTAATTTAAATTTGCTAGTGCATTTTTTTCATTAAATGCGTTTAACTGATAACGTATAAATTTAGAGAGCCATTCGGGCCATTAAGTTTTTTATAGTTTTATTGTTTGGAATTTAATTTATGTTCTTTTAAAAATTTATAACGGTTGGTATTAAATAAAGCGCTTTTGACTTTGACACTGAAAATATGTAGGAATTTTGATAAAAATTTTAGAAATGGTTTGTAATGTTCATGTTCATGACTAATCAAGCGACAAGGTCAAAACATTTGAAACAAAAACAAAGATTTGGACATTCGGCTGCCAATTGTGCCACGCACTATCGTTGCGTTAAATGCAAAGATGTTCATGCTCCCGGTGAGTGCAAATTGGTGCAGACGGAGCCTAAAGAAAAATTATACTGCGTTAACTGCGGTGTTTTTGGTCACCCAGCATCATATCGAGGATGCTCCCGATATCAAGATGCAAAAGTTAAATTTGCTCCAAAGCAAACACAAGTACACCGTAATATCATACCTGCCAACTTCGTCAAGCCTGGAGTATCATTTGCACTCGCCGCTAGAGGACCAGCAGAAAATGCTGGAAATAATGTAAATAATGTAAGTGGCAATAATGAGCTGCTTCTCAAAATTTACCAGCAACTTAATTCTTTATCGGAGAGAATCGACAAACAAGATTCAAAAATTAACTTTGCTTTTCAGCGTTTAGGTCTTACAAATGCATAATAATAACTTGTCATCCAGTCATATTCCCATGGATAGGCTTCGCCTCATATCGATCAACGTCAACTCTATCATTGCTATACATTGACGTGATTATCTCCTTGAATTTGTTTTCAAGCAAAAGCCTGACATCATACTTCTCACGGAAACCCACTTCAATTCATGGCATTCCATGGAATTCAAAGATTATGCATTCGTAAGAAACGATAGGGTAATAGGTGATGGAGGAGGTGGCACCAGGATATTGGTTAGAAGACCCTATTGTTTCCAAAATATTGAAAAAGTCGAATTCAAAAACTTTGAATTTCTTGAAGTCATCAAAATTTCACTGCCAGGTGGGGATAGCCTCTTCGTTATCTCTGCCTATGCAACTGGTCGAAATGTTCTCAAGTTCAAGGAGGAGCTCAATTTCTTGTTTGAAATACTAGAATTGAACAGGCTGCATAGTTATTATATTTTTGCCGGTGACCTGAATGCCAAGCATACATCATGGCTAAACGCCACCAATAATCCAAGAGGTGTATTCCTGAACTCGTGGATAACAGAGAACCAAATTGAATACAGGTGCAACCTGTATGGGTTGGAGTTCCCAACATACCCTAGGACAAATTCATATTTGGACCTCTGCATTGCTGACGCAAGACTTGAATTCAGCTTTAATAGTCTCTCAACGGAAACTGCAGGTGCTTCCTTACGATAGCGACCATAACGCAATCGTAATGGAAATCAACCACCAAAGGGATGATTTCTTCCTCATTCCAGTTCAACATGAAAACCATCGGTTGAATTTCAAAAAACAGACTGGGGAAAGTTTCAAAAGAAGTTTAATCGCGAGTACCAGAAGCAATGTCCCTCTTCTGATGATGGCAACGCTTGCTCAATGGTTCCTAATAACACAAATCTAGCTGACGATGAAATAGATCTCTATTTGTCGAAGTTAGAGAAGCTGACGTTGGAAACGATTGAGAAAGTTGTTCCCAACATTAAACATCGTAACAATATGGTAGGATATGAAACACCAACCATCGCAAGGTTGAAAAGATTGAAAAGCCTTCTTCTCACACGCGTCAATATTTATCGACGATTTTTGGACTACAACCATCCCTCGTTGGCTTTCTTGAAATTACACCTGAAGAATATCCGGAACTTAATCCGTTCATACTTCAGGAGTGGGGTCAGCAATCAATGGGCGGAAAAACTGAGGGGTATTAGCCCACAGGGCCCAGATGGCGTTTTCGCGAAAGTGAATAGCTTATTCCGCAGGAAGTCTCGAGTGAAGGTATCGAATCTTGAAGTCGCTAGTGATGAGATAAATCTTCTCGATAGAGCTGGTATCGAAATTGATAGTACGACTCCGAATAGAAATGGAAACAGGATTATATGTGATGGATTGCAGAAACTTGCCTTGATTGGAACACATTTTGAATTGGTTCATCTACCAAACCCAGAGAGAAGGAATGAAATATTTTCAGAGGTCGTTGAAGCAAAAGTTTCCGACTTCAAATCAAGCCTGAACGGCCAATCAATTCTTCATTTCGATGAAACATTAACATCTGACATCATACCGACCTTGAATCTTATTGATGATTTTGTCAGCTATGAAGACTTGTCTTTCATATTTCGCAGAATAAACAAAAAAAAAATCATGTGGTACTGATGGTATTCCAAATATTGCTATTGCTATTACGAATTATTGCATATTGTTCAACAAAATGTTGAGCAATTCATATTTCCCAAATGAGTGGAAAAAGGCTAAGGTATTTCCGATCTGCAAAAGAGGAAAAGAATCTTCATGCCCTAAAAGCTATCGCCCAATCGGCTTGCTGCCTAACATCAGCAAGGTGTTTGAAGTGATACTCAACAGAGCATTAAACGCCCACATTATGAAATATGAGTTGATGCCAAATTGCCAATTTGGTTTTCATGCCAGGCAGTCGACCATACATGCAATAACGAAAGTAACCTCAGACATCTGTTGGAAACTTAACAACAAAGAATGTGTTGGAGCATGTCTCATTGATATAGAGAAAGCCTTCGATACGGTGTGGTTAGATGGACTAGTTTTCAAACTTCTTCAGGACAAGTTCCCCAGACACCTTGTCGCCATGATGTGTAATATGTTATACGGGAAATCATTTGTTGTAACTGATGGAAATTTGACAACAATGCGCGAATTCAAGGTCTTGAATGGTCTACAGCAGGGAACAGTTACTGCGCCCCTGCTTTTCTCAATATTCATTCGCAAGCTATTGAACAGCTTTGATTTTAACGTCTCGCCAACGCGATCATTGGTAGCGTTTGCTGATGATCTGATCATCTATACGGCAGACCCAAAAGCTACAATAGTTCAGAGCAATCTTCAAAAAATGTTTAATGATGTGCAGCTCTACACCGACAACTGGCGAATGAAAATCAATGCGCAGAAGTGCGAAACAATTTTGTTTCGGACAACGCTGCAGGGGGCCAGTCAAGACCTGAAACGTAATTGGAAGGATTTCCACATTATGGCTGGTGAGGGTGGTTCAGAACGGGTTCTACAGGAATCCTGTAATCGATACCTCGATGTTCATCTCGATCAGTATCTGTACTATACTGAACATGTCAAAATCATGCTCAGTAAAGCACTAAAAGTAGTCACGGCTCTTCGGCGACTCTTTCATTCCAGATACATTGATCAAAAAGTCAAAGTTATTTGTTACAAGACCCTGGTTAGACCAGTTTTGACATATGGATGCCAGATCTGGTACAACCAGAGTGCTAGTACAATGGAAAGATTGAGAGTTTTCGAAAGGAAATGTCTTCGTGCATGTACTGGTTTGTACAGAAAGCCTGAGACGGATTGGAAGCACTATATATCGAATAGAAATTTATCAAACCGCTCAAGTGACAAGAGTAGAAATCTTCATATTGAAACTTCTTCGGAATCATATCGCAAGATCTGTGACTGTGAGTGAAAACCCTTGGATTTCACAGCCGTTCCTACCTACAGACGGGTATATTGTGACTTGCCTCACTACTGGCTTCGTTTCTCCAGAAGCATTCGTGTATTTGGACATGAATCGATATTTTTTTGATTCTGACGGCGTTCTAATCATATATCACATATATCGACGGGCCACCGATAAGAAGATAAAATATCCTCCGAATCTGAGTTCACGAGACCAGCAACTCCAATGGAGATACTCATTTGCTAGATTCGTTAAGGCTGGTCGAGCTGAGATGGAACTATCTAGGTATTGGTGGCTGAATGACAATGTCTAAATTATTCGTGCTTATTTTCTGTTTTTGTGCTTTTTCTCCTTACTTAGTTTTTTAGATTCATCTCATTATTGCTACATCTAGTGTTGTTGTTTATTTGTATTATAAATTAGGTATAGGTTTCAATATAAGGTAACGTTTTTTTTTTTTTTTGATTGAACTTATTTAGAATTAGGGTGTAACATATTAGGTATAGGATATAAGTTCATTATTGTGTTAGTAGTATAAGTAATTCTTGAATAATGCTGGTTGGCTTTTTCTCCTTTTTCCAATTGAATCAAAAAATATCTAACAATCTTAATTAATTTAAATTTGCTAGTGCATTTTTTTCATTAAATGCGTTTAACTGATAACGTATAAATTTAGAGAGCCATTCGGGCCATTAAGTTTTTTATAGTTTTATTGTTTGGAATTTAATTTATGTTCTTTTAAAAATTTATAACGGTTGGTATTAAATAAAGCGCTTTTGACTTTGACACTGAAAATATGTAGGAATTTTGATAAAAATTTTAGAAATGGTTTGTAATGTTCATGTTCATGACTAATCAAGCGACAAGGTCAAAACATTTGAAACATAATAGTGGCGAGTTTAAAATCATATTAACCATAATAATTTTTCGAACTCAATTTATGGAATCTGTATATTAGTCAAGTTTTGATATGCAGAATATATTGTTTGATTTACTAATTGTTTTACAATACCCTTCTGGAAGAAGCATCCTCCTGCTACTTCAACGTGTTTTGACTTCGGTCGACACCGCAACGCTAGCCTGCCAGCGCATTCACGCGTCCCCAGACAAGGCCAATCTCGGCCAATATTACCGTCTTCTCTCGCCGAGGCAGCAGACCATCGCTGCAGTCTTACACGGGCATTTATATACCTTTCCTTCACTACAAGTGTTGATGAAATGTTATGCTCAATATCCTTCCCTCCCCTTTTCATTTTGTGGTAGGTATCGTCTATACATGACGCTTTGTAATGTTTAGCGCAACTCATCTTAGGAAACCAGTAGTGCTTTTGGATTTCGTCTGACGTTTTTTCAACTCCAAAATGGCCCAGTTTCTCGTGGCTGAGCTTCCCATTCTTCTCGGAGTAGTCCTTACGGATTTGCTTCTCGCCGTCCACCTTGGCATAATTCTTCAGCACGTCGTAAATTCTTTGGAGCTGTGGGTCTTGTTTCTGGATAGTAAGAAGCCAATCATGCTCATCTGAGTCAAGCAAACCACCACTAGGTTTCCAAGGAATTTAATGATTTATTCCAAATCTAGGAATTAGGTCACAACAAGATTTATTTCACCGATAACAATACTTATTTTAAAATTCAAATTTGATTGATCTTCACAAATTATGTAATATTTGAGGACTAAATATGATAATCAAGTATTGCTACAATTGATAACTTAACGAAATATCGCTGGGCACAAATAACAAAATAAATACATCGATCATTATCAATTTATCATGGATACAAACCATTTAAAAAGCCGAAACTCTCATGATACTTGTACAATATTACAAGTGAGTCCTGAAAGTGGCCTCACTAGCCAAGGATACAAACTCATCAAAATTTAGATATATTATTATTGATGAAAATTCGTCCATATCAAAGTTACTTTGAAACTTCTCATTCGGTAATTGTGGAATTGCACAACAGAAGGGAAATCCCACCATATAATTTTACAAGAAGTACAGACATATGTATATATGTAAGCTTTACTTGTCAACCTACCTTACATACCATCACACCATTTCCAATCTGCTAATAAATTTTCATTAGTTCACACGCGACTCCAAATTGAATCGCGCCCCGATCAATCACTTTAACTAATTTACATCACAAAAATAAATAAGATCCCTATACTCGTAAATTATGTAATTAAAATTTCCGAACTCGAAAATGACAAGCTAATACTTAGAGGGAAAGTGCACAATGACGGAATCAATTGGGTTGTCGTTATGACGCAAATCCGCGTCCTAGAGACATTTCTCTTATGGATCTACTTGGTGCAAGCCAGCATAGCTTAGCGATAAGTCAAAGTGCGCATCTGGAAACACCTCAAATGACTACTGTAACCACTTACATACATATGTATGTACACACGGCAATGCCCTAGAACAATATTGACTTATGGGAAGACGTCGCTACGTGAGTCATATGTAGGACGATCCGCGGTTGAACTACTCGAAAATTCTTATGGTAACAAATTTGCGCCCGAAAGAACATCCAGTGCCCTTCACATCGTTGAAGGTCATCGCGTCAATATTGACGAGTGCTTGCATCGGTAAATGCAGGCGGTCATGTCTGAGTATGTACAAACATAATGCACATACATATATGTATGAATGTTACCAATTCTAGACTGGGATTAAATTCTCAAAACTGTCCTAAATAATATTTTCTGAGTTAGAGAGCATTGTTTAGTGTCTAATCAATTTCTCGATGGAAGCCTAACAAGCGACAAGGGTTATGTCATCCTAACTGAGTATGATCGACGGTTTGGATACACCGTGATAGACGTTGCGTGGGTATTGAACAATTAGGCATGAGATGTGATAAGAAAAGTAGAATATAACGTCTGGCAAAAATTAATAAATGCTATTTTAATAAAGACGAAACATATTGATGAATTCAGAACGGAAAAGGTTAACTAACATTCTAAAAATTTACTTTAAATTAAATGACAATAAAAATTAAATTACTCAGCCTTTTTCTTGACCTTTTAGGAAGTCCAATTGCATGAGAAAATTTGCTGGCAATTTGCTTAGAAGCTGTTAAGATAGTAAATTTTGCTTTAGTTTCTAGGTTAACCCTTAAATGCGTGAATTTCGTTATTGATTTGGAATGATTATTTTTAATTATATTAAGGTCTATAAAGCACAGGAAAAATAGTTAAAAAAATATAGCATTGACTTGTAGCCACTGAAGATGAAACAAGTTGGGTAAACAGACCTACGCTCAGTCAGAAGGGTTTTGTATTCAATTGACAAAATACAGTCACCAGATCGAATAAAATGAAGAAACATATCAAAGCCAATTTTATTGGAGAAAATATAAAATTCGAAGATCATACTATTAATAACAAGGTTGAACGAATTTCGACTTCTGAGGTTTTTGTTATTGTTATACTCATAGATATCTCCCTTGATAATTATTTCAGATGTCCATTCGCGAGGGAGAAAACACATTTTTCATGTATTTCCCCCCTGTGCCCCCACTGAAGCAAAAATTGCCAGTTTAAGAACTGTTTTGAAAAGCTCCCATGAAAAATTTCATTTCATACTCATATTGGCTACCTTTGATGAATTTTTTTTTCAGGGGTCACTCTCCTGTACTGTTATCATCGATTCATGGCCAATTTTTTCGAATCCTAGAATGGTTACAAAACCCCTTTGCTAGGAACTCTCTCCCACCTCCTTGACTTGTTTCACTTATGAGCATTAATTGTAGGTACTCATCTTCAGTCATTCATTAAATTGAATCAAGTGTTCAAAGCATGCACCTTAAACGTTGAAGTTCGGAAAAAATAACTCAAAATTATTCATTCTTCGCATTTACAACAGTCACTGTTTTGTTTTACGATTACTGATACCACTAGCTGAACCGATTCTCAAAGATCTACATGACACCTATCATTCCTGGAATTTTCATGCAAATCCTAGCAAAGCGGTAGTGTCTGAGTCGGTAAAAAGCGCATGTTGTTCCATAGCCATATGTTGCCATAGTAATAAATGCAGCGCATATTGTTCCATAGTAGTACAGGAAAATTCAAACCGCTATAACTTCGCTAAATATGATTCAATCTTTATGAAACTTTCAGGATTGATCCACCTTATAAATTGTCATCTGTGTGCTGAATTTTATTGAGTTTAAGGGTACTGTTGAGATTTTATTCAAGAAAACATAAAATCCGTAAATCATACTATTACTAACAAAGTTGAGTGAATTGCGACTTCTCACGTATTTGTTGTTGTTGTACTCATCAAGGCCTACTTTCATGATTTTTTTCAGATTTTTCGGATCACAGGTGTCCAATCGCGAGGGGGGGGGGACACAAATTTTTCGTGTATTTCCCCTCCCTGTGCGCCCCTCGAAGCAAATTTTCGCAAAATAAGACCTGTTTTGAAAAGTTCTTATCAAGACCTTTCATTTGATACCCATATCGGCTACCTTCAATCAAATTTTTTTTTCGGGGGGTCACTCTCCTATATTGGGAGACCCCCCTTAAATACCTTATAAAATTTTTTTGTAGTTGAACTTTGAAGAGATCACCACTTTTTACCTACATACAAAATTTGATGTTTCTAGCTTAAGTAGTTTCCGAGAAAAACTGCTGTCACACACGGACAGACAGACAGACGGACAGACAGGACGCGATTTTAGAAGGGTTTTGTAAAATTATTTTACAAAACCCTGAAAACCATACGTTGCATATCTGCAACAGCACGCATTTATTACATTCCTGCAACAGTGTACACTTATAGCTACGTACAGGGAATAAGATGTATGCTAAACACTCAATAAAGTAGATATTTGAAATTCTTTATTTATTCTTGGTGAAATTTACAAAAACAATTCTCATCTCTATTATAGCATAAGCTCACTCTACATTTTTCACAATATGTGAATGTGTAGCCCTTACAGTTTGGGTATTTACACCTGGCCCGATCACCCCATTTTGGCCAGTGGTCTGTCTTGTCTTGGCGGACATCTTTAGTGGGCATAGTTTGTGCTGGTCCACGCTTCTTCTTCAGCTGCAAATCAGCTTCTAAAGTTGAAGTGCTTGGGCGGCCCCTTTTTGCACCATTGCTCTGTAGGCCGAGGTTACATAAGGTATTTGCCAGCTCAAGTCTATATTTGCACAGATTCAAAGGCTTCGTATTAGGTCTGGTTTGTTTCAGAGTTTTTTTGTACAATAACCATGAATTTATTATGGTCACATCCAAAAGGTGGAAAAACAAGCGATTTGTCCACTTTCTGCTTTTTTGAGTAATATGGTACCTTCCAATAAAGCTGTCAAGCAGATTTTATTATATTGAGACAATTTATTGGTACCCGCTGTTTCGTTGCTTTATCATATCTCGAAGTAGTGGTTACAGGCAAGGCTCCGGTATAGCTTGACAACAAAGTAACTGGCTTATTATCCTTCCAGACTACTGCACTGATATCAATACCATCGACATTGGCTACCTGTTTCACATGATGACCCCTTGGTACTTTTCTTTTCATCACACTTTTGTTATCCGGCAGTTTATTATTTGGGATACGATTTGACTGGATTGTTCCCAAGCAATATATTCCTTCCTTTGCAAGATAAGTGACCAAGGGCACCGATGTGTAGTAATTGTCAAAGTATATAATATGGTTTGCACATCTTGGAACAATCCGCGCTAGCCGCACAACTGTGTTACCAGTTGGTCCCAAGTCTGGTTCGCCATTTATGCGAGGATGATTGCCAGCGCCAGTATAGATCTCAAATTTGTGTGCAAATCCATATATGCTACATATCAAGAAAAGCTTGAAACCCCATTTGTGCGGTTTATTGGGAAGGTATTGCTTCATGTAGTGGCCCATTTTAGTAGCACACATTTGTTCATCTATAGACAAGCGTTGTTCCAAAGGTACAACAGCATACTTGCTATTTAGATCGTCAATTATTGGCCGAATTTTGCGCAACCTATCATGGTTAGGATGTTCAACAGGTAAGTGAGTGCTCTTGTCATTGAAGTGTAAAACAGAACAAATATTTTCGAAATTCTTTTGTGTCATGGTTGATTTTACAGGCTCATAGCCATATTGATTTGACCAGTACATCCAGAAGTTTGGGAATTTAGCAATAGAAGAATAAATAAGAATCACAAGGAACTTATTGAGATCATTTTCAGTGATAGTAAAGGGATTTGAAATATTTTTCTGTGCAGAATATAAATTACTCTATGACTTGATCTTTTCCCTAAGCTCTTGAGTAAAAAAGAAAGAAAACAAGTTGGGTAAACAGACCTACGCTCATGTCAGAAGGGGTTTGTATTCAATTTTCAAAATGCAGTCACCAGATTGAATAGAGTCAAGAAGCATGTCAATGACGATTTTATTGGAGAAACTATGAAATTCGAAGATCATACTATTATTAACAAAGTTGAACGAATTTAGACTTCTGAGGTTTTTGTTATTGTTATACTCATAAATATCTCCCTTGATAATTATTTCAGATGTCCATTCGCGAGGGAGGAAACACATTTTTCATGTAGTTCCCCCCTGTGCCCCCAATGAAGCAAAAACTGACAGGTTAAGAACTGTTTTGAAAAGCTCCCATGAAAACTTCCATTTCATACTCATATCGGCTACGTTTGATGAATTTTTTTTCAGGGGCCACTCTCCTGTACTGTTATCATCGATTAATAGCCAATTTTTTCGAGTCCTAGAGTTGTTACAAAGCCCTTTTGCTAGAAGCTCCCTCCCGCCTCCTTGACTTGTTTCACTTATGAGTATTAATTGTAGGCACTCATCATCAGTCATTCATTAAATTGAATCAAGTGTTCAAAGCATTCACCTTAAACGTTGAAGTTGGGAAAAAATAACTGAAAATTATTCAATCTTCGCATTTAAAACAGCCACTATTTTGTTTTACGATTACTGATACCACTAGCTGAACTGATTCTCAAAGGTATGCATGACACCTATCATTCCTGAAATTTTCATCCAAATCCTAGCCAAACTGTAGTATCTGAGTCGGTGAAAAGCGCATGTTGTTCCATAGCCATATGTTGCCATAGTAATACATGCAGCGCATATTGTTCCATAGTAATACTTCGCTAACTTCGCTAAATATGATTCAATATTTATGAAACTTGCAGGGTTAATCAATCTTATAAATTGTGTACTGAATTTCATTGAATTTAAGGGTACCGTTAAGATTTTATTCAAGAAAACATAAAATCGATAAATCATACTATTACTAACAAAGTTGAGTGAATTTCGACTTCTTACGTATTTGTTGTTGTTGTACTCATCAAGGCCTACATTCTTGATTTTTTTCGGATGGAAGGTGTCCAATCGCGGGGGGGGGGGGACACAAATTTTTCGTGTATTTCCCCTCCCTGTGCGCCCCTTGAAGCAAATTTTGCCAAACTAAGACCTGTTTTGAAAAGTTCTAATCTAGACCTTTCATTTGATACCCATATCGGCTACCTTCAATGAAATTTTTTTTTCGTGGGGTCACTCCCCTACATGGGAAGACCCGCCTTAAATACCTTATAAAATTTTTTTGCAATTGAGCTTTGAAGAGGTCACCACTTTACACCTACAAACAAAATTTGATGTTTCTAGCTTAAGTAGTTTCCGAGAAAAACTGCTGTGACACACGGACGGACGGACGGACAGACAGACGGACAGACAGGACGCGATTTTAGAAGGGTTTTGTAAAATTATTTTACAAAACCCTAAAAATTGGTACGGCGTTTCTAATTCCAATATGCTGTCAGGATATTGAATATTTTGTGGAAAATTTTGTAATGTTTTGATTGGTGCTGAGATTTACGCGTCTCCAGGCTACGCTGCCAAATCGTTGACGTGCTGCCTCATTCTGCTGAACGGAAGGCTGTGGTGCCTTAGTTACATTTCCTAAAGTTGGGGCATTATCATTATAAAAATCACATAAAGATCATCAACAGCACTTTCCATAGGGATGTCCATATCTTCAGCATCTGCTTCCGCCAATAGCTGATGATTATTCCTATGTTCAACTTCCTCATCTTCCACTTCTCCTTCTGAGGATTCCATGTCATCCTCAGGCTGATCTAGGTTCCGGAGGTATTCCTCGATTTCTTGGATGGTCAGCCCTCTTGGCATCCTAGAGAAAAACAACCGGAATTTGGATGGAATGCAGCAAGTAAGTCAGCCGGAAATCAAATTGCTTTGAGTGCAAATGCGCAATGTTGCACTTATGCAACAAACTGATTTTAACGAAAAATGTATATCAACTCTCTGAATTTCCGCAAAAATATTTATTTCTTGCTCTTTTGGTGTTATAAGATGTCTTAAAACAAAAAATAAGCAACACTTGCCTAACAAAGTTACGAAAAAAACTGAATTACACTTTACACTAATCACTTGTTCACATTCAAGCGCGCCCGCGATCTAACAAAGTCTGATTGCCAAGTGCAGAAATTTAAAATCAAGACGCCACGTCAACTGTCAAAACAACCATAAAATTTGGTTTAAATTATGGTATATTAAATTCGAATGTGCGTAACGGCTTCGGTTAAATCAGTTGAATTTCGGTATGTTGCAGATATGCAACAACGCGAATTTATGGGTTAAGTTCTCAAGAGAACTTTGAGGATTGCAGAATAATTTTTTTTTTTGGGCTCAGGCAAAATTTTTATCAAGGCAAATTAGAGAGCTCGTTGTATAGTAAAGTTCTAATAAATGAAATACTAATATTTCATTATACTTACATTATGTGCAGTCCAGTAAATATTTTGAATATAATGTTTTAATGTGGTTCGAAAATTATCGCAGCCTCCAAAAACCAAATGACACGATATTTGGGTTGAAATTTGAATAATGAAAGTCGAATAATGTGATTTAGTATGCGGATAAATTTATATTTGTGGATGAGTTAATGAGTACGCGATATATTTGCCTAGGTTAGTTTAGTTATTCTTCATCTCGTTGGTTAACAACTCTGCTCCAACTTCAAATAATGAAGAAGTAGCCAATGATGATTTTTACAGCACCTTAGAACACGACATCAAAGTTCTTCTAGGGGATTATAGCGCCCACATCAGCCGAGAATTGGCTCACAGAGGAAGAACAGGAGGGCACAGCCTACACGGAGAGGCTAGCCCCAAATGAACATGGAAACCTCATCATAAGCTCCACCTGCTTCCCGCACCGTGACACTCACAAAACACCGTGAACATCCTCCTTTGGCTGCGCGCATAACCAAAATTACCACATTGCCATTGAAAAACGAACTGCCATCAGCATTCTCGACACACGTTCATTCTATGCCGCACACTGTGGATCAGACCGTTACTCCTCTAAAAATAATTTCCAATATCACATCCCCAAATATCAAAAACAATCAAAGTCACTGATAATAAAATACGATCTGCCTAACTTAAATGATAATTTGGTGAAGTCTATATTTAACATATGTACTTGAGCAAAGCTAGGAGTTCAACATAGACGTACACCAAATATTCATAAACTTTAAGCAACCATACGACAGTATTGATGGTAATGTAATGTACCAAAAAATGCTTTGCTTTGGTGTCCCAGCCAAATTAATCGTCATACTAAAATGACAACGGCGTCAACAACCTCCCAAGTCCGCATCGATAACCAAGTCACCGATACCTTTGACATAAATATCGGACTGAAACAGGGAGGTGGGCTGGCCCCATTGCTATTGAGTTTCGCTCTGGAATATGTCAAAAGAAAGCTACCTGTTGGTACAAGAGGTACGTTATTATACAAGTCGAGCCACATGGTAGGCTATGCGGACGACATCAACATTTTGTCACGGTCATTAACAACTGCGCAAGAACTTCACCTGAATCTCATAAATGAAGCAAAACTAGTCTGGCTACAAATTAAAGAGAATAAGGCTAATGACGCAGTCGAAGCAACCTACAATATCGGAAATGTGGGCAAATGTGTGTATTTAGGAGCCAAAATAACGAAAACGGGAAATGAAAGAGACAAAATATGCCGAAGAATACAGCTCACAGATTAAATATTTTATTCAGTTTGGACGACCTTGAAGACCAGCTGTATACACAGGAAAACAAAGCTTCAAACATTCAAATCTGTGTTATGCTATAGGTGTGAAACATGGATCCTGACCCAAGTATGTACAAACATATTGGATATTGATCCTGAGGTGAATAATTAGAGCGAAGCTAGACGGGGACCAATGGCGAACTCCGTACTACCATGGGCTCTATGAAATTTTTGGCCAATCGCAGGCCTCAACGACTGCAGAAGCTGCAATGGGCTCGACACATGAATCGTATGGACGAACAATGGATACCCAAAAAGGTATTCGTTGAGAAAACTGAACGCCGGAGACAAGTGGGGATACCGAGCAGACGCTGGTCTGACTGGGTCGACGAACAGTTCGTCACTGCTCGGATTTCGAAATTGGAGGATGCGGTCGATGAACCGCGACAGTTGGAGGCGCTTGTTGCAGGAAGTGAAGACCCAAGAAGGGTCGCTAGAAGGCATATTGAAAACGGTCCCACAGATGGGAGAAAAAAGCAACGATCAAACGATATCGAACATGTTCAAAGATGTGACCACAAAAACAGTGGAAAAGGTCTTAGGACACCGACCAAATATTATCAGAATGACTGGCTGGACGAAGAATGTTAAGATACTTTTAGCAAAAGAAATCAGGTAGAAAAACTGTATGTCCAAAGACCAACTCGGCCAAATATAGAGCAAAACATCACCTTCACTCAACAAGTAAAAATGTTGTGCCAACAAAAGAAAAGACGGACCATCAAACGAAAGATAAAGCAAATTGTCGAAAATATGTCGCTAAATGAAGCCAAACCAGCATACGTCTCAGTAGAACAGCTTTGAGTGCCAATCTTTGCAAAGACGTACGAGGTACAATATTAGGCAGGCCTATCAAAATTATAAATGAGTGGAATCAATATTTCCAGAAACTTCTCCATAGTCTACAGCATCTGCTGAAACTGTGTGCATTCCAGGAGCTGAATAAGATGGATACACTACCAACAGCAGAAGACAGGTGGATATTTGTGATCTCAAAATAAACGAAGCTCCAGGAATTGATAGAATTCTGACAGAACTCCTCCAAACCAAAGGAACATACCTACATAACCTCCTACTTAAGTTGATATATAGGATATGAACAGAGGTGCAGTAGCCAAATGATTAGCAGAAAAGCAGCGTATGCTCCTTTCATAAAAAGGCAGACAGACTTCGCTGTGGACTACAGAAGGATTCCTCTGTTGATCACATCTTACAATGTGCTATCTAAAGTGGGAGACTGAAGGCCTGTTATGAAAATATTATTGGAGAATACCCAGGTGGTTTTCGATGCAGACGATCTATGATTCACCAGATATTTTCAGTAAAACTGCTACTCAAAAAGGGCTGGAAATGTAATATTGATTTTTAGCAGCACTTGGTAGACTTCAAAGAAGTATACAACAGTATTGGAAAAAATTTTCTGTACAAACTCGTCTGTATGACCAAGGGTACAATGTTAAACAATGAGTCTCAGGTCCCAGGTGACGGAAAGTTTCCCAGCGAACTCAGACCGCAAATAAGGGAATGGGTCGCTTCAATATTGTTCAATATTACTCTGGGACATGTGGTTAGGCAAACCCCAGTAGACACCACGGGCACGCTATTCTACAAATTCACGCAACTAGTAGCATATACTGGTGACGTTCACAAAATGTGCGCACCAATTCCAGATGCAAAGGTAACATTTATAGGGCTGGATTAAGAAGTGAAAAAGTTGACTTCCTAGTAATTGAAACTGAAACTAAATTCATGATCCAAACAAGGAAACGCATGCCATCCCGAAGAAATATGGAAAGTTTGGATAACTTCTTATACTTAGAAGTACATTTTGATAGAAAGCCCATATAAAAGAATGAAATATGGAAAAGTCCAAGCGCCGCAAACAAAGCCCACT
Source organism: Odontomyia ornata (assembly GCA_963969285.1). Taxonomy (NCBI): domain Eukaryota; kingdom Metazoa; phylum Arthropoda; class Insecta; order Diptera; family Stratiomyidae; genus Odontomyia; species Odontomyia ornata. The sequence continues at coordinate 53,027,465 of OZ017741.1, forward strand.
CCTCAGTATTTCCTATGACAATATCCAGAGATGTTCACAAGGAAAATAAGACTCGCATATACATCATAAGTCACTAATAAGACCTGTGTTGTTGTATGGATGTCAAACCTGGGCTCTTACAAATATTTCCGAAAAGGCCCTGGATGTATTCGAATGTAAGTGCTCATGGGTATATAGGGCCTTGTAAAGCATGCAATAGAGCGGAGACTTCATTACAGCGATAAGTTTATAGTTTTTATATAACTCACCTATATCTGGCTGAGTAAAGCTACAAAAACAACAATGGGCAGGAAATGTGAAGAAAATATAAAAGCACAGGCTCCCCAGATGAGCCTTGAAGAGTAGAGTGCAAAAAATAACGTTCAGTTGGGAAACCAAGGAAATGATAGAAAGATTTAATCGATGCTGACAGCAGATTCCCGCTTGGTATTTCCAATTGGCGAACCAAGTCACAAAACCGCAACGAAAATGAAGACAACTATTGATGATGATGAAATTAAGTGGCAGTGACACTACCCCTAAATATCATAACATTTGAAATACAGTCTATGTTTGGCTTCAACGAAAATTTGATTAAAGTCTTATGTCTCGCAATATATCCTAATTTCGCCTCGATTTCAGACTGGCTGAATTATGACATCTTAACGATAAGCTAACTCTGCCGCAGATGGTCTCAAGCTTGTTTGAGAAGCGATGAGGGTTCCCCAATCAATAGCTTACATGATTCCTCATCCTAAATCACACAACCAAACTGTAGCAAATGGTTTCGACCTCGCACATTGGGTTTACTAGTTCCCCAATGATGAAACATTAAATGCCGAAAAATGCCAACAATTGCAAATACACTTATAGCTCTATTACTAAATCCTACTTACACCTCTACTGTGGCGATGTAAGATGGTAAAGGCGGATTTTTCGCGCCTGATAACGTAATCAAAAGTAATAATCATGCCGCCGGAATAAAGATTGGATGAAAGACTCACGCCCCGTCCCTGAAAAATCCTACATTATTCAAAACCTGCAACGGATCCTCAGAAGGGATTGGACTTACGGTAAATACCTTGCAACCAAAATAGGGACTATGGCATTGAATCACTGATCACTGAACAACCCTGGCGCTATTAAGGATCTTTTACAAAAGGCCAGTCTATAAAAATTAAACATACTGGCAATCCAGGAAACGAACTGAATGGAAGTCATAATTAAAATGGGAAACCTATTTAAAAGTCAGAATCTGGAGTGGTCTTTATTATGGATAAGGAGTTCAATATATAATTCACCTAAGTAAAGTGATAATTCAAATCGCAGGTTATTGATTTTAAAGCAGGCAGTTAATGAAAGGATATGTGCGAAACAAATTTTTCGTGTATTTCCCCTTGCTGTGCGCCCCCTGAAGCAGAAAATACTAGTTTTAGCCCTGTTTTGAAAAGTTCTCAATAAGATCTTTCATTTGACCCCCATATCGGCTACCTTTGATGAAATTTTTTTTTCGGGGGCTACTCCCCTATATGGGGAGATCCCTCTTAAACACCTTGTAAAAATATTTTGGAATGGAACTTTAAAGAAGGCGTCACTTTACACCTGCACACAAAATTTTATGTTTTTAGCTTATACAGTTTTCGAGAGAAAGTGCTGTGACAGGCGTGATTTTAGTAGGTTTTTTTAAAATTATTTTAGAAAACCCTAAAAATGAGAATATTTATTTATAATAACCTTAAGGAGCAATTCATAAAAAATTAAATGGACAAAAGTCTACGACAGACTGTGCTGGGTAATATACAGAAAAATTTCCAACTAAACGTATAGGAAAATTTAAAACTTTTTGCTAGCTAAATATAAGATTTTCCATTCCGGACATAACAGTAAATAAATAAATTTATCAATCGATTGTGAGGCACGCCGTGTGGCTAGTGGCACCGTCTCGTTGAAACTACCTATTGTTGATGTTAAGTTTATCCAATTCTGGCCACAAATAATCTTCCAACATTACACCATAGCGCTCTCCATTGACGGTATCATTACGATCGTCTTCATCCACGAAAAAATATAGCCCAATCACATCTTTGGCATGAAAACCGCACCAAATAGTAATTTCCAAACGTTGCTGGTCTGTGAACTTTACTTTGATGAAAATATCGACTTTAATTAAAGTTTAACATTGACATTTATTGAAAAATTCAAGATTGCGTTCATATCAAGATATGAAATTATCACAATATATCCCTAATGCCTATATTTGGTTGAAACCCCCTTAAGCATCAATTACTGCTTGAAGTCTTCGGGGCATAGAGTTTCTACAGATTAATGGTTTCCCATTCTGTAATAAGTGCTTCCATCAAATTTTTTTTTTTTTTTTGATGCAACATTTTCGAATTTTTTATTTCAGAATCTTTCATATATTTTCTATTGAGTTCAAATCGAAGCTTTGGGAAGGTGTATTAATAGACCAGGGCGGCTGTTGAGAGGGAGCACACTGATTTTTGCAGAAACATTTGCAGAATAACTGGTATAACAATAATTGACCTATCCTCCCACTCAAAAATGCTCCGATTTTAATATTATAAAATGCGTTTTATAGATGAAGTGCTCTTGAATATGAGAAAATAACTTTGGTTTACAAATTATTATGCGAAACCTATTGAGTCGATTTTAATAAAACTTGATGTGCTATTTTACTATATTATAAAAATTTGTTCAACAAATTATTTAAGCTCTAAGTGTATTTCAAGTTGTACAAAAAACATAAAACAAAAAAAGACCGTGTTTTCCTCATTTTATCTATATACATTGCGATAACGCAGTACCTGGACATTGTAATTTAAATTCCCCGGGTAAATAATATTTCAAAAATTTTTTTTTAAGTTGGTAAGACTGCCTTTAATTACTATGGCAAATATGAGCGCGATCTGTCAACCAGTTTGTTTACAACAGCTTCTTAACTCAGTACACCTCAGTAGTGCGTTGCGATTTTTGCGACTTTGTGCCTTATTTTTATTGTGACCGAATTTAAAGCCAAAAACGCAATAAATACCATCGATCAACTACCGTATTCACCAGATTTGGCGCCGTGTGATGAATAATTAAATATTTTGCGTGTTATTTGCAACTTCTGGGTAATTTGTTGTCACAATATAAAACAAAACTCGCTGAAGGAGCTAGAGGCCATCCCAAAAAGTGCTTATGAAAAGTGTTTCGAGGACTGGAAAAATCGTTGGGGTGACTGTAACACATCTGATGGGGGTTAGTTTAAAGGCGACAAAATAAATATTGATGAATAATTAAGTATCTTGCGTTTTATTTGCAATTTCCGGGCATTATTTTGTCACAATGTATATATATTGCTATTTTGTGGCAAGGGTTAAAAATTTTTAAAATTTTAACCAGTCATATCTTATAGAAAATTTAACTATACAGCTTCAACTTCCGCACAACTTTGCTGTAAAATGAATCATTTTGAAGTTAGAAGTGAAAAAAGTAGGAAAAAATTTAGTTGTTTTTTATAGTTTTTAAACATTTCGATTTATTTATTAATATTCCAAATTTTTTTGAGTGAGAGGATAGGTCAATTATTGTAATACCAGTTTTCCACAACTGCTTCTGCAAAAGTCAGTGTGCCTCCTCTAAACACCCAACTGTAAACAGGTTCGCGCTGGTCTATAAGCTGTTTGGGAGCATAGTACAATAACCAGTTCTTGACGAAAAGTGCTGTGTGTTGTGGGTCATTGTTTTATTGGAAGATCCAGTTCCATCCGGGTCCAAACTCCCCCACTGATGGCTTCGAATGCTGTTCCAATTGGTCCTTGTAAATAGAGCGGTTTATAGTAGTTTCAACAAAAGCCAATCTGCCAACCCCAGGTGCAGCTATTGGTCAGCAAATCATAACAATACCTCCACCGTACTTGACAGCAGGAATGCAATTTTTGGTCTCTCAAGCCGTATTCATTTCCTTCATATTTTACTGTGATAGCCACAAATGTTGAATTTTTCAAAAATTCCAAAAATTGCACTCGCTGCCAATAAAGACCTTGGTGAACTGTAAACGTAGAAGTCAGTTTTCGGTGAAGTACTGCTTTAAATTCCGTTAAAATTTAACGTTTTTGTGATTGTTCTTTCATGGACATGCTTTTTTCTTACCAACACCACTAGTTTCGCCAAATCTGCAGCACTTATTTTCAGATTATTGTTCACTTCTTTTAAAATGAAACTAGTTTCTCGGGCGGTCAGTTTGTGGCTTATTCTCAATGGAACCACTGTTTTCAAAGTCTTGATAATTTTAACACTTTTTAACGTTCAAGTTTCAGTAATTTTGCTATTCCTAAGCACGATTCGTTGGCTTTTTATACTGGACCATAAACTTCTAAACATCACTAGAAATTTATTTTTGTGATGACAGATTGCCGTCCTTATAGTTTGAAACTAGCGATAAAATTCAAACGAAATTGCAGTACATAAACAAAATGATAATATGAGCAAATATTCAAGAAATTCTTATATGTTCAGTTGGAATTTTTTATATATAAGTGAGTCAGCACGGAACTTCACCGTAGACGGTCCCAACCCGGTTTGAAAAATATGGGAGGAGCTCCTTGTTTCCCCAACTCACAGCTTCCATCATTCCTCATCCTAAAAGCCCCTGTAATAACTGAGCCTTTGACGCCCTATGCCACTGACGCCAATCAGCCGATCCATGTACCCTACGCCCCTGATATCGACGGTTCTGCCACTAAGCCGCGGCTTGACATGTGTCAAAAAAATAAAAAGGGACGAAGATCACGTCCAGTTCGTGCTGGTTTGGAGTTCCACGTTTCCCTTTATCTCGGTGGTGCTGGTCGCGGCTTTAAAAGTGTTAGTGACAGTGGCAGAAGCCCCATTCGTTGGATGCTTCCCAGACATCATCCCGGATTGCGGATAACTGCGCCTCCACAATCATTATCTGCCGCAAACGAACATCCTGCAGTTTCCCACGACAAGCTGAAGCCATTTAAACTTACAAGTAAGTTCTATAACAGTTTTTTAATACAACTCGTTTAATGTTTCTGAACTCAGTCTTAATGGCGTGGAACTCCCACCAACTACAGCTCTCCAACGAACTAGGAATCGCAGCGACTGCAGCCGGCATTACACCGCCAGAACGGGCCTACAGCATCTCCATCAACAACTTGGCACCCGAAACAGAAGAAAGCACATTATGGCAACTATTTGGTCCCTTCGGAGCTGTGCAGAGTGCGAAAATCATTAAAGACCACGGCGCAAACCAATGCAAAGGACACGGATTCGTGTCGATGACAAATAATGAGGAAGCGGCAATGGCGATAGGTGCTCTTAATGGATATACGCTCGTTAATCGGCTGTCGCAGGTTAGTTTTTTAATGAATAAATCCAAGCAAGGAGCGCAAGTGACCGGCGCGTAGATGCGTTCTAGCCATAAGAAGCTTGTGCAATCTTCCGATTTTAATAAAAAAAAAAAACAACCGCCATGATGCTTGCGATATAACAATACATACTAGCAAAGGCAATGAAGGATCTGTCGATGTTATATATAAATACAAACTTTACTCAAGGCATTTGTGAAAGCTACATTGATTTGCTAGTTTTCAACCCACCGTATGTTGTTGACTCAACCATGGGCTGGTGAATAGCACGGCTTCGAAGTAATTGACGCTTTGCAAGACAACCTTGACCGCATCCTTTCATAGTCTGGAGTATTATATTTACTCGTTCTAAAACAATCGCTCAGATATTTTAACAAAAATTTAAAAAAATTAGGATTCCACATAGAAATATTCATGGATCGTAAAATTTTTGGTGGGCATTTACTTGTGAGAATTACACGTTTATTAAATTAAATAATAATTAAAAATCAAAGTACAACATTTGGTTTGTTAAATAGTCCTCCACTAATTCTTTCACGTCATTTTTATTATATAATCCTACGTTTTCTTCATTTCAAAATTTTGATAATTATTATCAATTATTATTTTACTTGTTACAACTTATTAGTGATACGAAATATCGGAAGATCCACTAAACAAAAGAATGCGTGATCAATTCAACTATTTAAATTGCTGCGAAAAATTATCAAAATAGATTTACTCAACGCTAATTCAATGTTAGCGTTTGAACAAAAAAAAAGTTTAGGAAAACTAGCCGCAATAGCAGCACAAGAATGACTACGCAATTTATTTTACTACTATCATCATCTAAAACTAGATTTGAAAGAAACGTACTGCGGGCTCGTTAACATGAACACTTAAAATTGAACACTCTTCCAGTACCTAATGGCCATCGGCTAAAAAAATGATCCTCCTATGCGTATGCAAGCAACCTTCCCGTGTTGCCTAATTTTATGTTCCAAAAAGCTCATTCTCTTTCTCTCTAAATGAGTAATGTGTATTTATGTATGATATATCAATTATTGAACCACATATTAATTCGAATTTTTTCCTGTTGTAGACTAAGAATGAAAACAGAACTATAAGACATATTTTGATGAACCAACCCGTAATCCGCGAATGGTCGGTTTCGCGTTGCGGTCGGTACGCGGTGCCATAGCTTGTGTTGTGTGTTTTATTCGAGCAGATTTTCCGGTTGTGCATTCATTTAGTATAGTTCGGGTACCGCGTCGGTTATATTCGAGAGCGTGTATTAGTTCAGCGGTTGTTTTTCGTTCATTGCCTCCGGAATGAAGAACGGGAATTAAACTAGAGTCGATGGAAGTTGTTTGACGCGTTTTTAAATCGAGCATGTGAACCGGTGGCTGAAATTTTGTATTTCGGAATCAGTCTGCTCGTGTAAGATCCGTGACCAAAACTCCTCTCCGAACGAGCTAGCTAGCCAGCAGCCACCTTGGAGTATACTGAGAGTGTCCGGACTTGTTGACCTGATGGGTACTGTCCGTTGTCACGTTCCAAGACTTCACGTCTAGAACCAGTTAGAGGTCGGTTCAGAGTTCCTTCGGGAAACCTCGACGTTCAAAACGTGTGCGACTAAATCATTATACCTCATTCAAATGGTGGTAAATGTTCTCGGGGTCGCACATTGGGTTTACTAGCTCCCTAATAATGGAACATTAAATTCCGAAAAATGCTAATAACTGCGAGTACATCGACAGCTCTGCTTCGACACCCTACTAACAGAGGGTGAAAGCGAGTCTCCCACGCTTGATAATGGAAATGAAGGAACAACCATGCTACCGGAATGGAGGTTGGGCGGCGGACTACAATGTTTCGAAACATTGGACTCACGGAAACGACCTCGCAACTAACAAAATTACTATGGCATTGGATCCTGGAATGTAAGATCACTCAATTACCCTGGCACTGATGAGAACCTTTTATAATAGGCCAGTTAACATAAATTAAAAATACTGGCAATCCAGGAAACGAACTGCACTGGAAATGCTATTTGAGACATGAGACTGCACATAATATCCAAAAGTGGGAAGCGTACTGAGAACCGAGAATTCGGAGTGGCCTACATTGTGGATAGGGAGCTAAAATCACACGTTATTGATTTTAAGGCAGTTAATGAACGGTTGTGTGCGATCCGTATAAAAGCGAAATTCTTCAAAATCTGGCTGATAAATGTACACGCCTCGACCGAAGAAAAGGACGTAGGGCAATTATCTGAAAAGACTCGTCGACTCAATGCCTACAAACGACACAAAAACAATTCTGCATGATTTCAATGCTAACGTTGGCAATGAGCTATCTCATCGGGAAATGACTGAGGGAAACAGCTTCCACGATGAACCAAATGACAATGGTCAACCCCTGATTGACTTTGCATGTAGCATTAATAGTCATACGTTCGACTTGCTTTCCTTGTTGACGCGTACATAAATTGAACTGGATATCACCAGATGTCAACACACAAAACCAGATCAACCATGTTCTGATCCAACAAAGTTGGGCTTGGAGCATACTTGGCGTCCGTATATACCGTGGAGCCAATTGTAACTCAGATCATTACTTAATCAAATTAACCTATTGTTACATGTACAAATAATTACATGTACAAATAATTCTGCGAGCTGCTGTCGCAATTGTTTTCATAATCAACGTCAACAAATGAATTTACTCGAACCCACGAGAACCCAACAAGCATGATCAACATCTGCAAGTGACGTCACTCCATTCATTAATTTGCTCGAACGAAGTAAGACGATTGATTGTTTGAGTGCGAAGTGATTTAGAAGACAATTGCGATAAGAAATTTATGGACAAGTGTTAGATTTTTTTCATAGTGAAAATTAAAATTAGTGAAAGTGTTAAATTGTTAAATTGTTTATTGTGCATTTTTGTAATTAAATAAATTCTTTTAACTTAAATTAAAAGACATTGCGTTTTCACTTTCCCGGAACATTAAAATTATAGGCCGCGAACCAATAACACGCGACAGTGGTGTCAAGAAGTGCGAAAGAAAAATTTTGAAAGTGAAAATTTGAACATTTTTATAGTGCACAATAGTAAAATTTAAAGAAACATTAAAAATGCCACGAAGCTTAAACTTAAAAATTAATGAATTGACCGTGTCGGAGCTTGAGGAAGAGTTGGAACAGCGAAACCTGGCTACGCAAGGTACAAAGGCCACACTGATTGCACGCTTGCGTGACGCGATCGAGTCGGAAGGCGTGAATCTGGATTCGGGTGAGTTCTCAGATGCGGAAAAAGGCGCAGAAGGTGGAGAAGAAGAAACACCCAAATCAAAGGAGCCAGAAAATGCGATATTGCAAATGTTAATGCTGATGCAGCAAGAGCAGCGACAACAGTCATCTAATTTAACTGTGAAGCTTAATGAACAATCAGCGAAGCTTAATGAACAATCAGCGAAGCTTAATGAACAATCAGCGAAGCTTAATGAACAATCAGCGAAGCTTAATGAACAATCAGTGAAGCTGGATCAACAAGCGGTTGAAATCAAGGCAGATTTTCAAAAACAGTCCACCGAAATAAAAGCGGAGCTCAGTCGTCTTAACAAGCAAATTAAAGGCGTCGAGGAAAAGGTTGACCAGGTCGAAGAAAAGGTTTACCAGGTCAAGGAAAAGGTCAGCCAGGTCGAAGAAAGAATGAACCATGAGATGGAAAAAGTGAAAAAGGACTTGAAAGCAGCGAAGGCAGTAATAACCGCCTCACCAGCCCCAATTGTAACCGCAGCGCAAAGCTCATCTAGAAATGTGCAAGCACCAATATTCGATGGGCAAACGGCCTGGAGTATTTACAAAATCCAGTTTGAAGCAGCCGCTAGGATAAATCACTGGAATGAGCAGGAACGAGCAACTGCGTTAATTTTTGCTCTAAGAGGCCCAGCTGCCGAGCTTTTGCAGACTATCCCCGTTAAGCTGCATTCAAACCCGGTTGCTATAATGAATGCGCTGGACATGCGTTACGGAGACGATCATCTGAAGCAGATTTACCGGGCACAGCTACGGCATCGGATGCAGAAGTCTAGCGAAACCTTGCAGCAGCAAGCACAAGACATTGAGCGACTGGTACTTTTGGCTTACCCAGCGTACGACCCAGAACATCGAGATGACGTAGCAGCAGAAGCATTCGTCAGCGCCTTAAAGGACAAGGAATTGCAACAAGCCGTGCGGTTAGCTCTAAAGCAAACAGTCAAGGATGCATTGGCTTATAGTTTAAATTTTGAGGCAGCCAAAAATGTGACCCGTACCACTGCCCGGGTTCTTGAGGTACTGGCAGATAATTGCAGGTGTAAGCGCGTGGGAATTGAGCGAGAGCTGCAGGTGAATGGTGCGCCTAGATGCTGGAATTGCGGGGAAAAAGGGCACCTGCAAAGAGACTGCAAGAAGCGAAGAAGACCGAGCTATTGTCCAGGGTGGTGGAGATCCAGACCGTGCCAGGAGCCTAGAATGGAGGCCCATCAAACTGCAAGGGCCAATTTCGTGGGGCGAACGTTGGCTAGGAGTATCGACATCCCCAGCACCGTGCCAAGGCAACATCGTGGAGAAGCAGACAGATGCCTTCCTGGTCAAGTTGATGAAGAACAATGCACCCTAACAAACGACACTAGTGCAACCCGATCGACGATCCGACCAGACCTAGTGAGGCCCCAACTGCTTCACAAGGGCAGAGTTCATGGAATTGCTGACGCCCTATCTCGTCATCCATGTCCAGCTAACTGCAAGCATTGCAGGCGGATTGAGGAAATGGAACCGCCCGTTGATCTGCGACTTATAACGGCGGAATTCGATGAAAGTTGGTCATCGGAGGAGATTCAAAATGCCCAGCTAGCCGATGAAGACATCGGACCATTGCTCGTATGGAAGGAGACAACTGGGCGACCGGAGTGGAAGGACGTTTCGATGCATGGCGCAACCCTGAAAAGCTATTGGGCACAATGGAACTCCCTACAGGTGGAGGGTGGCGTACTCAAGCGGAAATGGGAAACGGCGGATGGTAGCTCCTATAGGATGCAAACTATACTACCCAAAAGCCGAATCTACGATATGATTAAGGAAATGCATGAAGGATCCTCAGGGGGCCACCTTGGTGTTAATAAGACCTTAGCGAAATTGCGGGAAAGGTTCTACTGGCTCCACGCTCGAGAAGACGTAGAGGACTGGTGTCGCAGATGCACAATTTGCGCTTCCGTCAAAGGCCCAAAGTGACGACTGAGAGGACAAATGCAAGCCTATAACGTAGGCGTGCCATTCGAAAGGATTGCTGTTGACATTGCAGGACCCTTTCCTGAATCCGATTGGGGAAATCGATATATGCTGGTTGTAGCCGATTATTTCGGCAAGTGGCCTGAGGTTTACCCCATTCTCAACCAGGAAGCAACTACTGTAGCCGAACAGCTAGTGTTAAATTGGGTCAGTAGGTACGGCGTACCTAGCGAACTACATTCGGATCAAGGCCGAAACTTTGAGTCACCAGTTTTTGGTGAAATGTGCGAGCTGCTCGGAATACGGAAAACGAGGACAACACCGCTGCATCCCCAATCCGATGGAATGGTCGAACGTTTCAACGGCACGCTCAATAAACACCTGGCCAAAATGGTTGACAAGAACCAAAGGGACTGGGACCGACATATCCCACTATTTTTAATGGCGTATAGAGCCGCTGAACATGCATCGACGGGCCAAGCCCCAGCCAAAGTCATTTTTGGAAAGACTATTCGTTTGCCAGCCGATATAAAGTGCGGAACACCCCCCGAGAAACCCCAAACGGTCTCGGAGTACGCAAGTGATCTAAGACAACGGTTGAACCAGATACATCGGACAGTGCGAAAACACCTCGAATCGGCTACTGACCGCATGAAGACCAGGTATGATCTAAAGGCTAATTCTACTGGCTTCCTGCAAGATGAATTGGTGTGGCTTTATAGCCCGCAACGGCGAAAGGGTAGGTCTCCAAAGTTGCAACATAATTGGGAGGGACCATACCGAGTTACAAAGCGAATCAACGACGTCGTATACCGAATTCAGGAACATCGTAAGCCGAGAGCTAAAATGAAAATCGTGCATCTGGACCGTCTTTCCCCATATTACACCCAGGGAGAATTGACTACAAATAGCGACACATCTTTTCGGGGCGAAAAGAACTGAGGTGGGGGCAGTGTTACATGTACAAATAATTACATGTACAAATAATTCTGCGAGCTGCTGTCGCAATTGTTTTCATAATCAACGTCAACAAATGAATTTACTCGAACCCACGAGAACCCAACAAGCATGATCAACATCTGCAAGTGACGTCACTCCATTCATTAATTTGCTCGAATCTACCAGGTACCTCTCGGTAGAACATTCGATAATGTACGAGAAATGGGTGAATAGGTAGAGACCCTATATAAAGGCGAGCTGAATGAATGGGGGGGATCATTCATTACAACCGCGATAGAAAACTGCGATATAGTGGAACGCGAAGTAAGACGATTGATTGTTTGAGTGCGAAGTGATTTAGAAGACAATTTCGATAAGAAATTTATGGACAAGTGTTAGATTTTTTTCATAGTGAAAATTAAAATTAGTGAAAGTGTTAAATTGTTAAATTGTTTATTGTGCATTTTTTTAATTAAATAAATTCTTTTAACTTAAATTAAAAGACATAGCGTTTTCACTTTCCCGGAACATTAAAATTATTGGCCGCGAACCGAAAACACGCGACACTATCAATGTCGTATGTCAAAGGCGTATTCGGCGAAGGCCAGCCCACTACAAAAATTTGACATGAAAGGGCTCCAAACGACATCTGTGATCAAAAATTTCATAGAGACCGTTGACAACTAGCTGGCTTTCATCCTATCAGATGCTTCGCTGAGAGTAAGTAACGAGCTCTGGATGGAAATGAAAGCGGCTATTAAGATCGTAGCAGAACACAAAATTGGATATCAAGCCCAGCGCAAAAGAAGTGATTGGCTTGATAATAAGTGCCAGACTACGTTCGACAAAAAGAATCAGGTATACAAAGAATACGTAGGTAGCTAAACCAGGACGAAGAGAGAAGATTATGAAAGTCACAGAAGAGTAGCGAATGAGATAATTGGGGTTAAGATAAGAAAATATAATGACGACCAATTGAGCTTGTATCTATGTAAATCTGGCAAGCAATAACACAACACAAACATACAAAGCAGTGAAAAGCCTGAAACGTTGTGATCAGCCCAAAACCACGCTCTATCGTGATGACATCGGCAAAATCATCGCTGATGAAACCAAGATTAAGGAAAGACGGGCATCATATTTCAAGAGACTCCAGCTCCAGAACATCGGAGCCTATAAATGTTTCCGGATTGGCCCCACTAACTCTGAATGAAGTTTGCTTTAGCACGAAACCCCAAAAGAATCATAAAGCGCCGGCCATCGATGAGATTCAAGTGGAGCTCATCAAATATGGTCGCAGCAGTGCTCATCAAGCTATTCATAAATTCATCCAGCACATTTGGCAAAAAAAAAAGGGGCCGAAAGAATGGAGCCAATCAATTATATTTCCTATCAACAGAAAAGGTGACAAGATACGATGCGAAAACTATAGAGGCATATCACTACTTTATATGGCATACAAAATATTTTCAAAGACCTTAGAAAATAAAATTGGATTATACACCAACTGTCTTATTGGGAAGTATCAAGGTGGTTTTAGAGTAGGTAGATCCACGATAGACCAAGTGTTCAAGCAGGTACTTGAGCAATGCTAGGAATTCAACATAGACGTGCACCAAATTTTTATTGACTTCAAGCAAGCATGCGACAGTATTGATCGTAACGTACAATGTAAATCGAGCCAAGTAGTACCCTATGCGAACCATATCAACATTTTGTCATTAACAACTGCTAAAGAACTCTTCCTAAAACTCGCCATTGAAGCAAAACTATTAGGGCTACAAATCAATGAAAATTAAGACAAATGACATGACTCAGTCAAGGAAAAATACATCAAATATACAAAATACCACTCTTGGCGAGTGCAGTATCAAAAATGTGAAGAAATTCGTGTGTTTAAGCGCCGAAATAATGAGACCCGCTAATTAAAGAGATGAAATACGCTGAGGAAAATAAAATATTTGTTTTTCAGTTTTGAGGACTTTGCAGACCAGCTGGATACACAGAAAAACAAAGCTCCAAGTATACAAATTTGTGATAAAACCTGTGTTATGCTATGGGTGTGAAACATGGACCCTGATCCAAGCATCCGCAGATATATTGGACGCCTTTGAGCGGTGGGGCCTGAGGCGAATAATCGGAGCGAAGCTGGAAGGGGACCAATGGTGAATTCGACACAACCATGAGCTGTATGAAATTATTGATGAGCCGGAGATCTCGACGATTGTAAGACAGTGGAAGTTGCAATGGGCTGGCCATATGAATCGTATGGATGAACAACGAATACCCAAAAATGTATGCATTGGGAGAACTGAAGGGTGGACACAAGTGGGGAAACTGAGGAAACGCTGGTCTGACTCAGTTGACGAAGACAGTTCATCGCTGCCCGGATTTCAAAATTGGAAGACGCGGTCAATGGATCGAGATAATTGAAGGCGCTATTTGCAGGAAGCGTATGCCCTAGAAAGGCTGTAGTGCTACGAACAAGAAGAACAAGTTGGGTAGACAGACCTATGCTCATGTCAGAAGGGTTTTGTACTCAACTTACAAAATGCAGTACCCAGTAACGAATAAAATCAAGAAAGATGTCATGTTCGAGGATCATACTATTATTAGCAGAGTTGAAAGAATTTTGACTTCTGAGGTATTTGTTATAGTTATACCCACAAATATCTCCCTTGATAATTATTTCAGATTTTTTAAGATCACGGGTGTTCATTCGCGAGGGAGGAAACACATTTTTCATGTATTTACCCCCCCCCCCCCCCCCCCCCACCTATGCCCCCACAGAAGCAAAAACTGTCAGTTTAAGAACTGTTTTGAAAAGCTCTCATAGAGAACTTTCAGTTGATACTCATATCGACTACCTTTCATGAAATTTTTTTTCAGGGGCCACTCCTCTCTACTGTAATCATCGATTCATGGCCTGTTTTTTCGAATCTTAGAATGGTTACAAAGCCCTTTTGCTAGGAGCTCTCTCCTGCCTTTCCGACTTGTTTCAATTGTATATGCTCATCTTCATGATACCCATCATTCCTGAAATTTTCACGCAAATCCTAGCAAAGCTATAGTTTCTAAGTCGGTAAAAAGCGCATATGGCTCCATAGCCATATGTTTCCACAGTAATACAGGGCATATTGTTCCATAGTAATGCATGAAAATTCAAATCGCTATAACTTCGTTAAATATTATTCGATCTTTATGAAACTTGCAGAGGAGGTCAATCTTATAAATAGTCATCTGTGTGCTAAATTTTATTGAATTTAAGGGTACCGTCTAGATTTTATTTAAGAAAACATAAAATCAATAAATCATACTATTACTAACAAAGTTGAGTGAATTTCGACTTCTCGTGTATTTGTTGTTGTTGTACTCATTTAGGCCTACATCCATGATTTTTTTCAGATTTTTCGGATGGAAGGTGTCCAATCGCGAGGGGGGGGGGGTACGCGAAAAGTTCATACATTTCCCCTTCCCCTGCCCCCCTCGGTACTTGTAAGGCAATTTTAAGACTTGTTTTGAAAAGATCTTGTTGAGACCTTTCCAATGACACCCTACTCGACTACCAATGGTGAAATTTTTTTTTAGGGGGGCACTTCCCTATATGGGGAGACCCCCCTCAAACCCCTTTGAAAATTTTTCCCACCATTGAACTTTCAAGAGGTCACCACTTCTGACCTTTCCACAAAGTTTCATGGCTGTAGCTTCTATAGTTTCGGAGAAAAAGTGCTGTGACATACAGACGGACGGACGGACGGACGGACGGACGGACGGACGGACAGACGGACACAGGTCGTGATTGCAATAGGGTTTTGTATTTTAGTACAAAACCCTAAAAATGGGTCAGCACTAACTGTCGTAGACTTTTGTCCATTAATTGGGGTTTTTTAAAAATAATTTTACAAAACCCTACTAAAATTGCGCCTGCTGTCCGTCTGTCCGTTCGTCCGTTCGTCGGTCCGTGTGTCACAGCACTTTTTCTCACAAACCGTATAAGCTACAAACGTAAAATTTTGTATATAGGTGTAAGGTGACGATTTCTTCAAAGTTTCATCACAAAAATTTTTTACAAGGTGCTTAAGGGGGGTCTCCCCATATAGGGGAGTGGCCCCTGAAAAACAAAATTTCATCAAAGGTAGCCGATAAGGTCTCAAGAACTTTTCAATATAGGGCTTGAACTTGTATTTTTTGCTTCGGCGAGCACACTGGAAGGGGAAAGACACGAAAAATTTGTGTCCCTCTTGCGATTGGCCACCTGTGATCCGAAAAATCTAAAAAAAATTATGGAGATAGGTGTTTATAAGGAAAACAACAAAAAATACTCTAGAAGTTAAAATTCAGTCAAATTTGTTAATAATAGTATGAAAATCGAATTTCACATTTTCCCCAATAAAATCATATGGATACCCTTAAATTCAATGACAACCGGTAGTTAACTAGTTTTATATAAGATCCTAATACTCTATATGTTTGGTGAAAATCCAGTCATATTCACGGAAGATATAGCCATTTGAAATTTCTCCAAATACAATAACAATAACCCACGATTTTGGTATTTCATGGACTTTCCATTGAATCAGATACTGCAGTTTTGATTTTATCTTCTTGGAATTTTCAAATAAAATCAAATTCATGATTTGAGTGATTTTTGTTGATTTGCTACAAAATGGCGACCATTGAACATAGAAAAACAATGGATTTTCTTTTAAACGTGCACATATTTTTGACATATTTCTTGCCTTTATTCGTTGCTGGTGACTGCATTTCGCACTTTGGGCACAAAAGTCTTCTGACATGACCGTGGGTCTGTTTTTATATATTTTTTAATAAATTTTTCTTTGTTTGTAATGAAAAGTTTTTGTCTTTGTTTTTTGTAAATGTATCTACCTTACTAAAAAATATGCACCAAAAGATTTTAATTAAAGCTTCCAATGCAGAGTCTCAATATAAGGAGTTGCCATAAACTTTTGTTCACCTCTGTGTGTATACAGGTATTGAGGCAGATATGAGTACTTATTGAATGGGGACCACAATCGTCCTGTATCAACCATTCGCCCTTTCTTTCATTTTTTTCGGTACGGCGACTGACTGATGCACTGGATTATACAAAGTGTGGCAATCAAGTAATGAGACTAATTTTATTGCGGCACTTGTGGTTAACCTGCGACATTGAAATTCCCTTTCCCTCTCCATTGACATATTTATCATTGCTCTAGCTTGTTTAGTTCGCCTGCTGTGTCGTGTTGAGTAGATGTGTGTTGGTGGTGCTCGACATGAAAATGGAGAAACGAAATCAAGAGCGTGTGTTGGTGGTGCTCGACATGAAAATGGAGAAACGAAATCAAGAGCAACGTGTCGCGACAAAATTTTGCGCCAGATTGGGCGAAACAGCTTCGGAAACGTACGGTAAAATTGTAAAAGTGCATGGTGATTTGAGGAGGTTGTGAAAGCGTGGAAGACGAGGCGCGGGGCAGAAGGCCAGTCGATGTGTAGACTGATGCGATTGCGCAGCGTGTGCGCCCTAATCCGTGAAGATTGGCGTTTAATAGTACGAATATTGGCCTCGGAACTGGGTATGAACCGTTAAACAGTCAGACAAATTTTAACCGACAATACTGGGATGAAAAAGTTGTGCGCGAAGTTGGTTCCAAAGAAGCTTTCTGAGGAGCAAAAGCAACATCAAACGATTGTCACAGAAGACTGTTTGTAAAAAGTAGGAAATGATCCCATTCTGCTTGATCGAATTATAATAGGCGGTGAGATCAATGAGAACAAAATCGGTGGAGAAAGGAGCCCAGTTTTGAGTCCATTACGGACATGCAGGCGGCCGTGACGAGGGTACTGTTACGAAGCATGGAAAACGCGCTGAAATCATTGTATAGCTGCCCAAGGGGACTATTTTGAAGGGGATGGCAGGGTTGCAGAATAATTTTTAAATATACGGTTTTCATGGAATCGGTTTCATTACTTAGTTGTGACTCACACCTCGTATGCAACTCTAAGCTTTTGAATGAGCTGATGTAATCGATCGTTAAGATATATGTCTTCTTGAGTGTGTTATAACAATTTGCATTACTTCCCCTATATTTTTGGAGACGTGATACATTCTGTCTCATGTAAGACATAGAGTATGGTACACACTGAAATGGAAACAAAATATACACATTAGTTTAACATAACAAAACGAATTTTTAATCGTAGTAATAACTAAGCATGTGCCATCAAGTGAAGGCATTACATAAATATCAAATGCTATCCAGCAATAAAATTTAGACCTCCCAAAACGACACTGCAATCTGATACTTTCATTTAAGTACGAATTAAAGACAGGTACCCTTAAAACATCAAATCATTTAATTAACTCAACCTTCTCGCGCGTCAAGTCCAAATGAGTCTAACAATAAAGTTAAATAGGCAAAGTGAGGAGACCATGTCAAATGTAAAACGAAAAAGAAGTCTTCCATCAAATAAAAATACCACAGATTTTTTATAGTTCCCTTACAATTGCGATTACATCAAATTATAAAGCACACCGTGTGCAATACAAAACATTTTACGCGGAACAGTCATAAAACACCAGAGTTCACCATCCATCACTCAGAGCTAGATGGAATGAAAGAAATAAATAACAAATAGAAAGAAAGAAAAAGAATAGACGAATATCTATAAACAAGCGTAGATTGCACGCTTTACGCTCATTTTATTTTATATCCGTCCATAAAAGTGAAAAAAAATGATGAGGAAATGTAAAGTGTGACATCATTTCGAAACTTAGTTTTTTATCTGAACTTCTCTACGAGCTTTTTCCATCATCAAACTCATCAACGGCCATCTGACACGGACAATGTCCAAACAGTTTAAAATTGTAACGCATAGAATGTGTGTTTAACACAAAGGGCTATTAACATTCCATAATAGTGCGCTTGGGAAATACCCTCAGACTAACGCAACAAACGTTGATGAAACAGAAAACGAAACGACCTGAATTTATCAGCGATTTTTGTGAAATTTCAAAAATGTTCCGACTTGAGATTTTAATTCTTGTGAAAATGGACAAAAGCTTGCAGAATTAAGAACAAGTACATACTTAAAATTTTTATTAGCTGTGGTACGAGTAATAGAAGATATTTTCTTGGAATTTTGTAAAGAATTCCCGGAATGTTGGAGGCCGTTATCGGATACATAAGTTAATATTTGTTAAATGACTGAAACTTAGTTTAATTGTACAAAATGGTATCTCGCGAAAAAATCGCGTAATAAGCGCATCTCTAAACAGATATATTTAGGTCTAAAGAGCTTTAATGTAATGAGTCAAACGCAGAGGGAATTTCCCAAATGTTTTTAATTTTTATTGTGATCTGTTTGCCATTCTTTAATGAAGAATAAAGATGGCAAATAATTCAGCGTTGACACACCCTAACTTACTTGAACCAACAGACATTTCGTAATAATTTCAGGTTTCGCTTTCATTACCAGGCCCAGAATGTTTACAAATCATAAAGCATTTTGTAATATGACTGGCAACAGAATGCATTCCGTGGTGCGACAATCAAACTTTACACACATCGGAATATGTGGAGCACAGCTAAGCAGAGACGTACCACGATATGACAACGTATGCAAATATTGACCGCACAATCAGAACGTTCATGCCTCTTAAAAGTTTTCATCCATATTCGGACTCATATGAGTACGCTAACAATAATTCTTTCATCTGTTTGTTACCCACACTATAAATCAAACACATGCAGTATGCATAAGTTTTGTGAACTTTTTATTATGCAATTTTTATTCGTCAGAACCGACTGATCGAATTGGAAAACTTAAGCCGTGATAGATTGATTCAACGGAACTGTGTGTATGCGAGTGTGTTAATAGATAATAATCGATGATTGCAGCGATTTGTGCTGGCAAGCAGCGTTCTTGGGAAGATTGAGGAATATGTATACAAAACGGTAAAGCAGACTGCAATCAGATACAGCACACTTTGCTCAGCAAATGATTGATATCGTTAAAGTTTATTGCGAAACACAAAATATTTACTCGCTTAAGGTTTTATTTCAAGATTATTCCCTACATGGTTCTGAGTTTGCATGCCTGTAAATTTCCATCTAAGGTTATGTAATTAATGCCTTCAGGCAACAGATTTATAAGTGGTACAATTTGTAGTTAGTATTATATTCAAAGCCGTAGCCAGAAAAAAATTTCAGCGGGATCAACTGATCTATGCTTAATAATTTTTTTTAAATTTGTGATAAAAGGCCCATTCGCAAGGGTTCTTAGTTTGATATCTTTTATTAAATAAGTATGTTTTTCGTTACATTTTTTTCAAGACTTTTTACGGTCGATTAAGTTGTATGTATGTTATTTCGGAAATAATTTTCAAACAAACTCTTGTAATTCGTTGAAATTTTATTCATGAAGTTTAATCGTGCTACTGAGTGGACTGTAAAAAATAAATATTCAAAGAATCTGTCTTGAATCCTTTCATTTAAATTTACTTACAGTTTGCAATTCCATGATAAAATATAGTAAAAACATAAGAAGCTCAGCAGGCCCACTGGGTAAGTGGTTTTTCAAGCCAAATTACAAAAACAAATCCCTTTTTGGGGTTTTTATTTATTAATTTATTTATTTACACTACTTTACAGATCCGTGAAACCAATTACAAAGTAGGTAATGAAATATAATACAATACATGCGAATAAACAAAGTTATATTAAGAAAAAAAAAATAACAAGAATATAAAATACGGATAAACTATTGGAAGCTAAGCAGAATATTATGTTATATGCTTTTAAAAGCGGTTAAGGAATGTGGCAGAGGACCCAGCTGGAGCTCATTGTAACGACTTGATACGCGTACAAAAAATGAATAAAAATAAATATCGGTACGAGCAAAGGGCACAAAGAATATGTCAAATGAACGCGTTCTTGAGGTGGGGAGTATATAAAGCCTTTCACGAAGGTTAGATGAAAGAATACCGTGATATAATTTAAATAAGCAGCACAGGTCAAGAAATTCTCTCCTATTTTTGAGTGATGGAATGTTTAGGAACTGTAAGCGCTCAACGTAGGAGCAGTAAGTGAGGTTATATTTGTAGAATAGAGATCGTGTGAATTTACGCTGTACAGTTTCAACAGCATCCGATATATTGGTATAGTGAGGAGACCATACCTGGGAGGCATACTCAAGGGTTGACCGGGCTAGAAGTACGAATAGATGGACACTGGTTGAAACGCTAAAAGACTTGCAAGAGGATCATAAAATAAAACCAGCGACACGTGAAGCTCTTGTGGTTATGGATGAAACATGGATGTTAAATTTCAAACCTGGGTCAAATACTACTCCCAAATCTTTACATTTGTCCACAAGAGCGAGCACCGATCCATCAATCTGGTATTCATATAAAACTGGATGAATTTTGTTGGTGAATCTCATGTGACAACAATTAGAAATGTTAAGAGGAAGTAAATTACCTTGACACCAATTTTGGAGATTGTCAAGATCATTTTGAAGGTATAAGCAGTCTTTGCTGGAGTTAATGGGGCGATAAAGAAGACAATTAGAGGACAGGCATTGGGGAAGCTCATTGATGAAAATGTTGAATAGCAAAGGGCCTAAAATTGATCCTTGAGGAACACCAGATTTTGGGCTAAATGAGCCCGACGAAAAAAAAAATATTCCATGTAACGGTGCAGGAGTGATGGGATAAGAAGGATAAGATCCAAGAGAGGACAGAGTCGGAAACGCGGAAAGAAACTCGGTGTATATGACATCGACTTGTTGACTCTTGTCGAAAGCAAGAGAGATGGTATTCGTAAGTTCTAACAAATTAGTTACTGTCGAACGACCTTTAATGAAGCCATGTTGTTCATGTGCAAACAGGATACTGATATCATCAATTCTCTCAAGGAGCTTGCCAAAACAAGACAGGAAAGAAATCGGACGATAGTTAGAGATTTCACTTCGATCTCCGGACTTATGGATCGGAAAGATGTTAGCATGCTTCCAGACGTCAGGGAAGCAGGAGGAAGAAAGGCTAATATATAGTGGGGTAGATAATGAAGAAGACAATGACTCAACGAACAGATTTGGTATTCCATCAGGACCTGGACCACCATTAATGTCAAAGGCAAGCAGTACATTTTCAATTTCTGATGGAGAGGTCACGATAGGATTCATTATATGGGAAGAAGAAGGACACGATGCGTACATAGTGGGGTTCGAAACCTTAAGTGTGGAGGAAAAAAATTGAGCGAAAAGGTCACAGATAGCTTGCCCGTCAGAAGCTTGGGAATTACGCCATGAGCAGATATTAGGAATATGGGATGTTGTTTTCAGAGAATGTATGTATGTCCAAAAGGGCTTAGGACTATTAGATTGCAATGATGTTTTAATCATATAATAATAAGATCGGATTGCGTTCTTAACCACTTTTTTGGCTTCTTTACGAAGCAGTCGGTAGTTGGTGAGGTCAGTGTTAGAGTTGGAATAATGAAGTTTTTTGCGCGCACGGTCCTTCAAATAGAGAGCGTTTGAGACTTCAGCGGAAAACCAGCCGGGGCTCTTTTTCCGAGAGGATCGGCAGATAGGTACATGGTTTGCAATTACTGCTGGCGATATCAGGAGTTAGCCAGGTTTCTGTAAAACAAATGAAATCATCGCCGGAAATGGAAGAGGCCATTTTAATAGCTTCCAGCTTGGTTCGCATGCCACATACATTTTGATAATAAAGATTGAAGCTACGAGAAGTGTTTTGAATATCAAAATTTAAATTAATATTTGAGGAAGTTGTAGGGTGACCAGTTGTTAAAGTTTCGGAAGAGAGCTTACCACGCGACAAAAATTTCTCCTTTTGGTTGCCTCAAACGGTTTAATTAGTGTTCCAGGAGGCCAGTATTCTGGTTGAAGAACTATGCTGCAGTTTGATGGCACAGAAAGCTTAAAGGACGCTATAACTCTTCCCTCAATGTTGTCTTTTGTCAGTTTGTGGCAGCTGATTATCCTTACTGAAGGTCTAAATTTCGTTGAGACATAATCTTAAATGTTATTTGTCGATGTCTCATAAGCCGGACGAGATATAAATATTTGCTTCGGCGGCGCCACGACATGAAGATATGGAACTTTCTGTGGTGGCGGAATTAGAGACATCAGCTACTGGCGTTGGTTGAATAACCGTTACAAGAGTGTTGGGTGAAGTGGGCCGATTTTTCGATATAGCACTTCGACGAGAAGATGAGGGCCCAGGTAATGATTGAAATACAACCTCTGAATCATTGCTGGTTAACATGTTAGCGCTATTTTTTGTTGCAGGTTTAGCTTGCGTTTTACTTCTCGTTGTTATAGCAGGAGCATTATCTAATGTTATTCTAGTATTTTCCCCCGATGAAGGAAGATCTGGTGCGGAAGGCTGTGACACATCGCGAGTCTGAAGGCTCGTCTCAGTTAGAGGATGCGCAGATAAAGTGTCAGCAAACTCGAGCAAGGGAGCAATCTCATAATACGCAACCAAACATTTATTGTCCGAAAATATCTAAGCAACAGCTAGGAAAGATCAGAAGTGGTGACTTCTTCAAAGTTCCCGAGTGAAAAAATTTTCCAGTGAGTTTTAAGGAGGGTATCTCCATATAGGGAGGTGACCCTTCAGAATTTTTTTTCCGCCGTTGGTAGTTAAGTAGGGTCTCAATGAGATCCTTTCAAAACAAGTCTTAAAATTACCTTAACAGTACCTTGGAGGGCAGGGGAAGGTAAAATGTATGAATTTTTGCATACCACGTCACGATTGAAAACCTTTCATCCGAAAAACCTGAAAAAAATCATGAATATACCCCTTAATGAGTAAAACAACAAAAAATACTGTTACGTTAAAAATGTTAACGATACATCACAACAAGCGATTCCGGTTAGGGGCCTCGGAGTCCCGACTAGCCCGTGGAGACGGGGTAGGTAAGCGCCACTCGCCGACCCTAGTATTGCCCCCCAGGAGCCAATTGGCGAGCTTGAGGCTCCCCGGGATGGTCTTACCACCAGAATAACCACTGGTGACCTTTACTCGGCTCGTCGAGCCACCTATCACCACTTCCACTAACTTTCACTAAGAAAACTAATTTCCACGAAAGAAAACTAACTTCCACAAAAGGGAAAAGACTAACCTCCACTAAATAAAACGTCTGCGCAGATTGTAATCCCCGACGGGAAGGATTCTTATGCACTCCAGGCCAAATCTACGCCTTCCGCCAACACTACGCGCTCCACGTGCAAAACACTGGCTGAAACACTTCGCACAACATGAAAATTTCGTATAGAAAATTAAACTTCAAATCAATATGATTTCGATTTCATGCGAAATTATTTTTTATAAAATTCAAAGTTTTTACACTTACACAACTTCCTTACTTCCTGCATTGGGGGCCCCGTCGATGATCGAAACCCTCGCACTTCAACTCGCCGCTGCCTGAATCGGTTTGCTTCCCTGGTTGTCTCGAGCAATTTCCCCTCGTTGCCTTATTCGTTTCTTCGACGCTCTTTCCTCCTGATGTTCTTCACTTGTTGGCTAGCAAAATGTTCCGTCCTTCCTGCTGATATTTTGCACTTTGTCGCTCGCAAGCTGTTCCGTCCTTCCTTTTTCGCTGGCCAAGTATCCGTAAAAGAGACCGCTTGCATCGTCGCTGGCTCTTTTATCAACTTGTCCCAACGGCTCTTTGACTTAAGTTGAAGAGCCCAAGTTCAAGGCCACAACTTTCACCACGGCTGCTCCACCTTGCAGCGTTTACCTCGGACGCAAACTCAGTTTTTCCCGGTGACCGTCTTTCTTTCGCGCACAGTCCTGCATTATCGAAAACAGCCGTATCAATTTGTTTTGATTGAAGTGTCAATTAATGTGTTGATGCTTGTGACTACGTGCGCGTTTGTTTACGTTCGTCGCGAGATGTTTTAAAGTAATTGTGTTCGCTGTAATTGTGTCCGCGAAGGGATGTGGCGGGCGATCAGCCCGAGGATTTCGTAAGTACATCTTGATTTGCCAAATACTCTTGTTTTTAAGCAATTCTTCATACCACTGCCAGTCTTAACCAGAGGGGTACAAAGAAGTTGGGTACTAAAAAATTTCTTTACTTTTAGAATAAAGTCCTGTATACGACTGCTGGACGTTTTTAGTGTATTCCTAGTGTCGCAAGCTTTTAGTACGAATGTTTGTCGTGAAGACAAAAACTGCATCGATGCCAGATTTTAATGCAACGGCC
Organism: Odontomyia ornata; assembly: GCA_963969285.1. NCBI lineage: Eukaryota > Metazoa > Arthropoda > Insecta > Diptera > Stratiomyidae > Odontomyia > Odontomyia ornata. The sequence continues at coordinate 53,052,275 of OZ017741.1, forward strand.
ACAACCTTTCGATTATTCGGATGAAGAGAATTGCAAGGAATTGTTTAATGCCAGAGTGATTTCTTTGTGACGGCAATATAACCTGCTTATCGCACAAATTTGCCTGCGATGGAAATTGAGAATTGTCCAATTGGCGACGTATGCAAATGAAAATGTAGTTAACTGGCTAACCCTAGCCGATAGTTTTCACGTCAGTGATGATATGAAAAAGCTGCGACTACAGTTCAAATTATTTCATAAGCCATTGTTCAGTTGGAAAGGCAGTTATGTCGCGAGACAGTGTGGCGCCGAGAAGGAAGTCTCATTCGATAACGTATTGGATGGCTCAGTAGCAGAAGATAGTTTCTTGCAATATGGTCATTCAGCTAAGGATACACTTTTAATTTCATCGAAGGCGAAATGTATGAGATGTCACTATTCACTTTGCTCGACTTCTTGCAGCAACGCAAACGCTGGCTTCAAGGCATCCTGCTTGTGGTGCATCCGAAACTGATCCCTCTAAAGTACGAACTCCTATGCGATATAAGTGTGGTAATTGAAAATTGCGCCGTCATATGGGGTCTAGTCGGTAAAAAGCATAAATTATCTGGTGTTCATGAAGGCATTGGCGCGTTGCAACTGGTGTAAGACAAATTTCATACTATTTCTAGTGATAATGTTGTAATGACTTAATTACTCATCCTGTTTGTCGTTTGGGATTATTGTTTGTCCTATTTGAAGCATGCGCAACTCACACGACCTGCTTAACGTTTACTCGAAGCTTCATTGGAAGTCTACACTCACAAATTGTGAACCACTTTTGTACTTTCTACTGATTATTTGGCAATAAGTATACACTTTTGCCATAAAACAAACAAGCTACTAAAGTAAGTACAAATAGCAATACACGCTCGACTTGTTTCGGTTAAAGCAACCACCACTCGTATGCTACAGATGAAAAAGACTGTCCTGACAATTCAGATGAAACGGAAGGATGTGAACTTTTGGAGAAAGAAAATGTCTCTTGTTTTGAATCGCCACCAACTGGTGTACATCCAGTCAACAATGCACAGGCCAATACACCAACCAACCATACATCAGTTTTCAATGATCATGGTTCATATTGTAGTAATCCAGGTGCGACATAATCGGGTGTGCCAAGAATTTCACGAATTTGACTACCATTCCTCGTCGTGAGAGCGGAGTTGAAGCTCGGTGGCGAAGAAAAGCTGCTTCCTTTTTATTTGTTTTTTTTTCGGTTAAAACTTAATACCTAACATTACTAAACGCTTATGATTTACATTCGTTCGAATTTTTCTGGGTTTCACTTAAATGATGGGCTTGAACAGGACGCGCGATTAATGTGCAAATTTTACAATATGAGTATAGACAAGAATTCTAATTGAGCATACTAGAAATCTCGCTAATAGTTTACATTGGTTATCCTAACATTACCTTAGTCCTTCCCACCAGTACTTCAGCGCGTGGAGTGGTTCCTTGGTAATATTCCGACTGAAATGTTGGGAGTTCAAGGAATCCTTCCCTTCTAGGAGTGGTTCCGGGGTTTAATTTACATTTCGTAACAATGCGTCAGAAATAAAAATTCGATCAAATTTGTTACTAAGAGTATGATATATTAATTTTACATTTTCTTGAATAAAACCGTAATCTTTAAACTTGCCCTGAAAGTTTCACAAAGATTAAATGGTATTCAACGAAGTTAAAGTGGTTTGAATTTTCCCGTATTATCATGAAGCAACCTGCGCTATATTACTCTGGAACCATATATCCAGGGAACAATATGCGCTTTTTACTGATTCAGACACTACCGATTTGCTAAGATTTGCATGAGCGTTTTAAGAATGATAGGTATCATGAATATTTTATAGGATTTGTTCATTTAGTGACATCAGTAATCGTAAAACCAAATGGCGGCTGTTTTAAATGAGAAGATTGAATAATTTTGAGTTATTTTCCCCAACTTCAACATTTAACGTACATGATATTAACGCTTGCTTGAATTTATTGATGAATGGCTGAAGATGAGCACCTACTATTTAGAAGTGAAACAAATCGAGCAAGTAGGAGAGTGCTCCTACCAGAAGCGCCTTGGTACCATTCTAGGGTTGAAAGCAAGTTTTCTGGTGCTATGAATGGATGACTTGAATTAATCATCCAAAACTTGAATGAGAAATCATTCAAAGCTATATAATAGATATAGAGTTTCATACATAGGTACACAGAGAGAAAACGTTCTAGCAAAAATTAATAAGAATACCTTATTGAGATATTTTACTATGAATTCTGCTTGAATGTAGTGACAATATGTTTTTTTCATGCAGAAATCTTAACAATATAATACGAAAAAACGTCTTAAAATTTTCATATAATATTCTTTTCAGTCTAAAATGTCTTCGCATATAAAATACTGTTACATGTACAAATAATTACATGTACAAATAATTCTGCGAGCTACTGTCGCAATTGTTTTCACAATCATTAAGAACATCAACAACTGAATTCACTCGAACCCACGAGAACCCAACAAGCATTATCAACATCTGAAAGTGAGTCACTGCCCATTCATGCTGGAATGTTCCCGCTTACTCACCAATGTACGAGAACTGGGTTGAATGATTAGAGACCCTATATAAAGGCGAGCTGAATGAATGGTGGGATTCATTTTCGACCGCGATAAAAACTTGCGATAGTGTATGGAAAGCGAATTGAAAAGCGATCAAGTAATAGTGAGGTGATTTTGAGAAGACAATTGCGATATAAATTTATGGACAAGTGTAAAGTAGAATTTTAATAGTGAAAATTAAAGTTGTGAAATTGTTAGTAAAGTGATTGTGCATTTTTTTTTTAACGAATTAAATAAATTCTTTTGATTTAATTTAAAAGACATTGCGTTTTCACTTTCCCGGAACAATAAATTATTGGCCGCGAACCAAAACACGCGACAGTGGTGTCAGAAGTGGGATTGAAATTTGGAAGTGAAAACGTTTAAGCAATTTTAAAGTGCACAATTGTGAAAATTAACGTGGAAAAATAGCCGAAACAATAAAAATGCCAGGAAATTTACATCTTAAAATTAATCAATTGAGCATATCGGAGCTCAAAGAGGAGTTGGAACAACGAAATCTGGCTACACAAGGTACAAAGGCCATACTGATTGCACGCTTGCGTGATGCGATCGAGTCGGAAGGCGTGAATCTGGATTTGGGTGAGCTCTCAGATGCAGAAAAAGGTGCAGAAGGTGGTGAAGCCAAAACACCAAAACCAAAGGAACCAGAAAATGCGCTGATGCAAATGTTGATGCTGATGCAGCAAAAGCAGCGACAACAGTCATCCAATTTAACAGCGAAGCTAAGCGAACAATCAGCACAGCTAAATGAACAGACATTCAGTTTAGCTGCGAAGCTAAATGAACAATCAGCGAAGCCAGACCAACAAGCGTTCGAAGTCAAGGCAGACATCACACAGAAGCTGGAAAAACAGTCAACCGAAATAAAAGCGGAGCTCAGTAGTCTCAACAGCCAAATTAAATGCGTCGAGGAGAAGGTATACCAGGTCGAGGAGAGAATCAACCTTGAGATCAGCCAGGTCGAGGAGAGAATAAACCATGAGATGGAAAAAGTGTAAAAGGACTTGGAAGCAGCGAAGGCAATCGTAACCGCCTCACCAGCCCCAATTATAACCGCAGCGCAAAGCTTATCTAGAAATGTGGAATGAGCAGGAACGAGCAACTGCATTGATTCTTGCCCTAAGAGGCCCAGCTGCCGAGCTGTTGCAGAAGATCCCCGTTGAATTGCACTCAAACTCGAATGCTATAATGAATGCGCTCGACATGCGTTATGGAGATGATCATCTAAAGCAGATTTATCGGTCACAGCCAAGGCATCGGGTGCAGAAGTCTGGTGAAACCCTACAGCAGCTAGCCCAAGACATTGAGTGACTAGCACTTTTGGCTTACCCGGCCTACGACCCAGAACATCGAGATGATGCAGCGACAGAAGCATTCATCAGCGCACTAAAGGACCCGGAATTGCAGAAAGCCGTGCGTTTAGCCCAAAAGCAAACGGTTAAGGACGCATTGGCTTACAGTCTGAACTTTGAGGCAGCGAAGAATGCGACTCGTACCACTGCCCGGGTCCGTGAGGTAGTGGCCGACAGGTGCAGGTGTGAGCGCGTGGAAATTGAGCGAGACCCGCATGTAAATGGTGCGCCTAGATTCTGGAATTGCGGAGAGAAGGGGCACCTGCAAAGAGACTGCAAGAAGCGGAGAAAACCGAGCTATTGTCCAGGGTGTGCAGCTAGGAGGAGATCCAGACCGAGTCAGGAGCCCAGAATGGAAACCCTTCAAACAGAGGGGTCGGGAAACATGTAAGAGCCAACTTCGTGGAGCAGAGGTTGGCTAGGAGGATCGACGTACCCAGCACCACCATCATCGTGTCAAGACTACATCGTGGAGAAGCGGACTTATGCCTTCCGGGTCAAGTTGACGGAGAACACTGCACCATAACAATCGACACTGGTGCAACCCGATCGATTATCCGACCAGACCTAGTTAGACAGTAACAACTTCACAAGGGCAAAATTTTCTCACTATGGACAGCTACGGGAGAAGCTGCACCTGTCCATGGAGAGGTCAACCTCCAGATACAGTTGGGAGACCTTGTGTTCCGACATAATTTTCTGGTCGCGAACATTATGGATGACTGCAATCTCGGAATGGATTTTCTGCGACCACATGGAATCACGTTGGATTTGGGCAAACGGGTATTGAAATGGCAGAATGTCGAAGTACTGATGGAGGATCCCAGCGTCCAAATTCCCAAGATGAATGTAGTGGTATGTACTGACACTGATGTACCGAATTCTTCCGAAAGCATTGTATGGGCCAAGCTTGATGGTGATTCTGGAGACCACCGATCTTATCTGATAGAGCCAACGAAGACGTCCGCATTGCACAGTTTGATTGTAGGACGAAGCCTTGTAAGATCTTTAAGGAATCGATATGTGTCAGTTAGAGTCCTTAACACCGCAGACTCAACCACGAGCATCAAAGCGGGAGAAGTCATCGGCAGCTACCAGCCTGTTTCCACCATCACCTCTTTGGAAGCTACTCACGACCATCATTGGAAAAGGAGGCAAGACACAGACAAAGCCCGGGCATCGAAGTCTGCAATATTGAAGCAGATCCAATTGCCAGTGCAGCTTTTCAAACGAGCCTCTGATCTGGTCACCAAGTACAGTGACATCTTCTCAACAAGCCCGGATGACCACGGCCAAACGAGTCTGGTAACTCACGTCATAGATACACAGGGAGCCAAGCCGATTCGACAAGCACCCAGACGCCTCCCTATAGCCAAACAAGGAGAAGTGAGCGCGCTGATTTCGGACATGGAAAAACAAGGCGTAATTGAACCTTCTGTCAGTCCATGGGCCGCGCCTGTCGTTCTAGTAAAGAAAAAGGACGGTAGCACCCGTTTTTGTGTCGACTATAGGCAGCTTAACGACGTCACTAAGAAAGATAGTTACCCGCTCCCACGCATCGATGACATCATGGACACTTTAGCCGACGCAAAATGGTTTTCTACACTCGATCTCAAGAGTGGCTACTGGCAGGTAGAAATTGACAAGAAGGACCGAGAGAAGACCGCATTTTCAGTTGGGACCGGATTGTGACAATTTGTGGTGATGCCGTTTGGGCTTTGCAATACTCCAGCCACTTTCGAACGCTTGATAGAATACGTGCTACGTGGTCTAACCTGGAAAACCTGCTTGGTGTACCTAGATGACATCATCGTCATCGGTAGAACGTTCGAAGAGCATGTGCGGAACTTAGAAGAGGTTTTCTCCCGATTGCGACTGGCAAATTTGAAACTTAGTCCCGATTAGTATACCCTTTTCGCAGCTGAAGTAAAATACCTGGGACACGTCGTATCAGCAGAAGGGGTCAAAACAGACCCTGAGAAAATTGAAGCCGAGAAAAGCTGGCCAACACCAAACAACAAGCGCCAACTACGAAGTTTTCTGGGTCTGGTGACCTAATATCGAAGATTCGTCAAAAACTTTGCCAAAATAGCTAAGTGTCTCCATCAGCTAACCGAGAAAAATCGTCCGTATGTCTGGAATGAACAATGCCAGACAGCCTTTGAGACCCTGAAGGAAAAGCTGTGTGAATCACCCGTGCTGGCGTATCCGAAACCTGGAAAAATGTTTGTAGTTGACACCGATGCAAGCAACGGCGGTATTAGCTGTACTCTCCCAGCAGATCAATGGCGAAGAAAGATTCCTTTCTTATTATAGTCGAGTTCTCTCAAAAAGTGAGAGGAACTACTGCGTGACCAGGAAGGAGCTATTGGCTATAATAGAGGCCACCAAGCAGTTCCACAAGTATCTATATGGCCAGAAATTTGTTCTTCGAACGGACCATGTATCACTGAGATGGTTGCTCAACTTCAAAAACCCCGAGGGACAAGTTGCGAGATGGATCGAAAGATTGCAGTCATACGACTATGAAATCGTTCATCGGAAAGGCAGAGTTCATGGAAATGCTGACACCCTATCCCGCCGTCCATTTCCAGCTAACTGCAAGCATTGCCGACGGATTGAGGAAAAGGAAACGCCCGTTGATCTGCGATTGATAACGGCAGAATTCGATGAAAGTTGGTCATCGGAGGAGATTCGAAACGCCCAGTTAGCCGATGAAGACATGGGACCATTGCTCGTATGGAAGGAGACGTCTGGGCGACCTGAGTGGAAAGACGTTTCAATGCATGACGCAACCCTGAAAGGCTATTGGGCACAATGGAACTCCCTTCAGGTGGAGGGTGGCGTACTCAAGCGGAAATGGGAAACGGCAGATGGTAGCTCCTATAGGATGCAAACTATACTACCCAAAAGCCGAATCCACGATGTGATTAAGGAAATGCATGGAGGATCCTCGGGAGGCCACCTTAGTGTTAACAAGACCTTAGCGAAATTGCGGGAAAGGTTCTACTGGCTCCACGCTCGAGAAGATGTAGAGGACTGGTGTCGCAGATGCACAATTTGCGCTTCCGTCCAAGATCCAAAACGACGACTGAGAGGACAAATGCAAACCTACAACGTGGGGGTACTGTTTGAAAGGATTGCTGTTGACATCGCTGGACCCTTTCTTGAATCTGAATGGGGAAATCGATACACGCTCGTTGTAGCCGATTATTTCAGCAAGTGGCCCGAGGTCTACTCCATTCCCAACCAGGAAGCAACTACTTTAGCCGAACAGCTAGTGTTAAATTGGGTCAGTAGGTACGGCGTGCCTTGCGAGCTACATTCGGATCAAGGCCGAAACTTTGAGTCAGTAGTTTTTGGCGAAATGTGCGAGCTGCTCGGAATACGGAAAACGAGGACGACACCGCTGCATCCCAAATCCGATGAAATGGTCGAACGTTTCAACGGCACGCTCAATAAACACCTTGCCAAGATGGTTGACGAGAACCAAAGGGACTGGGACCGACATATCCCACTATTTTGATGGTGTACAGAGCTGCCGAACATGCATCGACGGGCCAAGCCACAGCCAAAGACATTTTTGGAAAGACTATTCGTCTGCTAGCTGATATAAAGTTCGGAACACCCCCCGAGAAACCCCAAACCATCTCGGAGTACGCAAGTGAGCTAAGACAACGGTTGAACCAGATACATCAGACAGTGCGAAAACACCTCGAATCGGCTACTGACCGCATGAAGACCAGGTATGATCTAAAGGCTAATTCTACTGGCTTCCAGCAAGATGACTTGGTGTGGCTTTATAACCCGCAACGGCGAAAGGGTAGGTCTCCAAAGTTGCAACATAATTGGGAGGGACCATACCGAGTTACAAAGCGAATCAATGACGTCGTATACCGAATACAGGAACATCGTAAGCCGAGAGCTACAATGAAAACCGTGCATCTGGACCGTCTTGCCCCATATTACACCCAGGGAGAATTGACTACAAATAGCGACACATCTTTTTGGGGCGAAAAGAACTGAGGTGGGGGCAGTGTTACATGTACAAATAATTACATGTACAAATAATTCTGTGAGCTACTGTCGCAATTGTTTTCACAATCATTAAGAACATCAACAACTGAATTCACTCGAACCCACGAGAACCCAACAAGCATTATCAACATCTGAAAGTGAGTCACTGCCCATTCATGCTGGAATCTTCCCGCTTAATCACCAATGTACGAGAACTGGGTTGAATGATTAGAGACCCTATGTAAAGGCGAGCTGAATGAATGGTGGGATTCATTTTCGACCGCGATAAAAACTTGCGATAGTGTGTGGAAAGCGAATTGAAAAGCGATCAAGTAATAGTGAGGTGATTTTGAGAAGACAATTGCGATATAAATTTATGGACAAGTGTAAAGTAGAATTTTAATAGTGAAAATTAAAGTTGTGAAATTGTTAGTAAAGTGATTGTGCATTTTTTTTAACGAATTAAATAAACTCTTTTGATTTAATTTAAAAGACATTGCGTTTTCACTTTCCCGGAACATTAAATTATTGGCCGCGAACCAAAACACGCGACAATACATTAAATTACATGTCGGTCATATTGTTTGGCCACTACAATAAGTAGATAATAAATGTTTTTCATGCATTCAACATATAAAATAGTTTCGATTAAAATTTAAGGACAGCCCTTTAAATTAAGAAGACTGCATTTATGAAACTTTAAGCTGTCTTTTAAACTTTGTGTTTCAAAACACATTAAATCATATTATACCCATAGTGTTGGGCTACGTTATCAAGTATACTATATATTTTTCCATGAATTTCAAGTATGAAATGTGGCCACATAAAACTATAAAGACAACCCTTTAAATTAAAAAAGTGTATCTATTAAAGTATAAGATTTTCTTTTAAATCAATTCATAGGCGAGTTGCATTTCATACGGATACAATAAATTTATGCAAAACATTATTTCGTCATTCACGTGTGTCTAGTGGAGAAGTGTACAAGAGTTTTTGGCTGTGGTCCGAAGGATATTATGCATTAAATTTCAAAGTTTATTGTAATTTGTTGTTTAATTGTTTAAATTTTTGATAAAATGACAGAAAAAAATAAACTTAAGTGAATGTAATTTTGTGACGGAGTGCCGTTTGGACGGAGAAGTATTGAATGTGCCTCCTTTAGTGTGGAACAATCGAGAAATTCAAAGTTTTCCGAAAATGGGGCTTGAGTGAGTCAATATGCTCTTCATTAAGAGCTTACGGTTTAAACTCGTTACAAATTCTTGAGAACATTTTTTTCAGGCGAATAGATAGCCTTGGCTCTTTTGGCAATCGCATAAAATTTAAAGCTGGATTGAGGCAATGGAGAACACAAATTTTAAGTTTTATTAACATAAATTGAGCTAGTTCTTTAATTACTTTCTATTTGCGATCAAGATACTTTGTCAGTAACTACCACTGGCAAAATTTTCGACTGCCTTAAAAAGATTTCAAATAGTTTGAGTAATACCACTTCAATTCGAGACTCTTGTTCACCAGTTTTGGGGTCCTCTGAGTCATTAGAGGCTTCATCTTGTCCACACAACTGTAATGTTTTGAGTCTTTTAAAATCTACGGTCAAGGGTCAACTGATTTTGTCGTACTATGCGCAATACAATCATTTGGACCACAAAAGACAACCGGACTTGACTCATTGCATTGTTGACAGTTTCATTGGAAGAAAAGTGAAAATGTCATATAAGGATATGCAGGATTGGGCTCAGGCAATTGTTGAAGCATTTCCTACAGAAAATTCGGTATTGTAAAGTAAATATTATCTCAGAGCATAATTTCAATAATATTTCAACGAGGCAAGAAAAATCCAATAGGAAAATTATTTTCTCGCTGGTGTAACATAGAGCATGAGAATAAGTCTGGAGATGCCCGGCCAATATTTAAAATGAACAAGTTCACTGATGACTTAACTATTGATAGCAATAAATCAATTCTTTTAAAAATAATGTTTATTGTCAAATTATATTTCAGAGCAATTTTCAGAAAAAAAAATGCTGGCTCCAACATAACTGTTCCCCATGGCAAACTGTCGTAAGTTACTTGAAGGAGACCAGTATGATCAGGACTTCTCAAATGCAGTCACAAAGTCTTCAGTTTTTTATAAGGTGCATTGATATTATGGTGAAACTATGCTATGTGTACAAAGTCAGTTATTCCCAACGAACCAAATTGGTTTGGGTATTCATTGAGCATGATGTTTTTGGTTTAACGTCTAAAAAATCTTCCACCATGTCCAACCTTTTATGCTTATTGTATGAGCATTTTTTCACGACATCCAAAAAACTAATTGAGCACTTGAAAGTTCAACACGTTGTTCCAGCAATTTACAAAGTCAAATGCAGACAACAACAATCTCATAACATACAAGTACATGCTTTCAGCAAACATATGGGAATACATGAAAATGAACTATCTTTTGTAGCCAAAAATAATGATAATGAACTAAGCCATTGTAGTAACCCTTTAATTGTGTGCATAACTGCTTCATCTTCGGTAAAGCAAGAATCTCGTACAGATCTTATTACGAAATTTCGGAAATCAATGCTGTCATTTCCACTTAAACTTCATTCAAATACCACATTCTCTCGAAAAAGTGCTATAGAAATACAGCAACAAATCATGCAATCTCTTACAACTCCTATTTCAGAAATAGTATAACATTGAGTTTCCAAATATTACGAAAAGCAAGTACTAAGAGAAGTCATTCGAAACATACAAGGCTTTCCAATAAGAGGTGTTATTTTAATGTTAGAAAGAAAATACCACATTTTAACATAAATGATCGGATATTTACTTTACTATAAAGAAGAAGGTATGCCGTTAATAGTAAAAAATAACATCATTCAAATTACCTCCACAACCACGCTTACAGGACCACATCCTTTTCATGAAATTTTCCATAACCAAATTGCAAATTGACCGCCCTATGTCCTCGATAGCCTCACGAATTCCATCTTTGAGGTCTTAAATTGACACTGGGCTGGTGGCGTAGACCTTTCCTTTCACGTGGCCTAAAAGGAAGAAGTCGCAAGCTGTTAAATCACGAAATCTCGGTGGCCAATTGTTATCACCTCTTCGAGAGATAACACGGTCCGGAAACTTTTCCCGTGAAAGATCAATGGTTTTGTTGCGTGTCTGGCATGTAGCGCCGTTTTGTTAAAAATAAACGTTATCTGAATCAATACCATCCAATTCCGGCAATAAAAAATCATTAATCATTTCTCGATATCGCAATCCCTTCACCGTAACTGTTGCTCCAGCCTCATTTTCGAAAAAGTAAGGTCTCCGCCGGACCATAAACCACAGTAAACAGTCACACGTTGAGAATAGAAAGGCTTTTCAACAATAACTTTTGGGTTTTCCGAGCCCCAGATGCGACACTTTTGCTTGCTGACGAAGCCACCGAGGTGGAAATGGGCCTCATCACTCAAGATGATTTTTCGATGGAACTCCGGATCATTTAATGCATATCAAGGACCCAATCATCAAAGACACGACGTTGTTGATGATCAATCGGCTTGAGTTTTTGTGTTAACTGAACTTTATAAGCCTTAAGATATATTTATGCAAAATACGGTGTAATGACGTTTGGGAATGTCTAATTCCAAAGAACGACGAGGAATGGAAAAACCTGGGTTTTCTTCAACACTTTCGGCTACAGCAGCAATATTCTCGGCTGTTCTTGAGTAGCGTGCACGGTTTTTATTCTTCACATCACTAGGTTGTCCCAACAGCTTGAATTTCACCACCAATTTCTGTATTGCGGTCCGACAAGGTTGTTCACGACGACCCAAAAATGTTCGAGTTTTACGAACCATTTTTGTAGTGAATTTTAATAATTTCAATGCGTTGTTGAAGCGTGTATTGTTCCACTTTTATCAATAGCGTAGTTTTTACTTGTCAAATGTTAAAAAAATGACAGCTTCAAAAGTGACATCTACGGAAATTGTGGACTATTCAAAATAACACCTCTTATTGGAAAGCCCTTTATTATTAACAGAGTTTAATGTTGCCCATGTACTCATAAAAACCTACCATCGTGATATTTTTCTGATTTTTCGGCACAAACATGTTCAATCGCAAGAGGAGGGGACGACACAAATATTGTTCGTACATTTTGCCTCCCCCTTGACACCGTGATGCGCAAAATGACTTTTTCAGCTCCTGAAAGTAATGAGACCTTTAACTTGATACTGTACTCGACTGCATTTAATGAAAAATTTGTTAAGACCCACTTTTCAAATATTTGATAAGATCTAAACTTTGAGAAGACTACCAGGTCTGACCGTCTCATAAAGTTTGAGCTTTATTTCCTCTATAGTTTCTGAAGAAAGTTCCTGTGACACATGGTAAACAGACGTACACATGGAAAGACGGTTGGACAAGCGGGCAGACAGGACGGGAAATTAGAAGGTTTTTGTAAAGTTTCTTTCGCAAAGCTCTAAAAATCATGGAGTACATCAAATTATATATAACTTAGAGGTTGAAGTTCGTTGAAATTTGCTAGTAATAGTAGGATTTACCATTTTTGTCAGTAATTTAATTAAATTAAATCATTCATTTGTTAAAGAAGAGCAACGAGCTCTGGTTGGAAGTAGAAGCGGATATTAAGATCGAGGCTGAACAGACGATTGGACAGCAAGCCCGGCGTAAAAGAAATGATTGGTTCGATGATGAGTGCCAGAATGCGTTAGATCAAAAGAATCAGGCGTACAAAAATTAAGAAGGTAGGAAAACAAGGACGAAGAGAGAACACTGTGAAAATCTCAAAAGAGTAGCGAATAAAATAATTAGGATTAAGAAAAGAAAATACTACGACGACTAATTGAGAAGTATAGATGTAAGTTTAGCGTGCAATAACACAATACAAGCATACAAAGTGCTAAAAAGCCTGAAACGTGGTTATCAGCCCAAAACCACGCTCTGTCGTGATGACATCGGGAATATCATCGCTGATGAAATCAAGATTAAGGAAAGATGGGCATCGTATTTGAAGAACCTCCTTAACCCTCCGCACAGCTCCAGAGTATCGGAGCCTTAGATGTCTGCAGAGAGCTTCCATTGGCTGCACCAACTCTGGATGAAGCTTGTTCCATTATTAAACCCCAAAAGAACAATACAGCGCTGGGTATCGATGACATTCCAGTAGAGCTCATCAAATATGATGGCAACAGTGTTCATAAAGCTATTCACAAAGTCATCCAGCACATTTGGTAAACAAGAGCATATGCCAACCAATTATATTCTCTATCCATCAAAAAGGTGACAAATTACAGTGCAAAACTTACAGAGGCATATCAGTACTTTGAACGGCACACAAAATATTTTCAAGAATCTAAAAAAATGAAATCGGATCATACGCCAACAGTATTATTTAGCAGTATCAAGGTAGTTTTAGAGCAAGTAGATCGACAAAAAACCAATGTTCACAGCCAAGCAGGTACTTGAAAAATGCTTGGAATTCAACATAGACGTACACCAAATTTCCGTTGACTTTAAGCAAGAATACGCAAGTGCTGATCGTAACGTACTGTACCAAATAATGTTTGGTTTTGGCATACCAGCCAAATTAGTCCATCTTACCAAAATAACAATGACGTCGATGACCTCCCAAGTTCGCATCAATAAGCAACTCACCGATGCCTTTGACACAAATATCGGACTAAAGCAGGGAGATGGGCTGGCCCCATTGCTATTCAATTTGGCTCTAGAGTACATCATAAGGAAGCTACCTGTCGATACACGCGGTACATTACTATACAAGTCAAGCCAAGTAGTAGGCTATGTGGACGACATCAACATTTTGTCACGGTCATTAACAACTGCCAAAGAACTCTCCCTGAAACTTGATAGCGAAGCAAAACTAGTAGGGACGGATACCCAAAAACATATTCGTTGGGAGAACTGAAGGCCGGAGACCAGTGGGGAAACCGAGGAAACGCTGGTCTGACTTGGTCAACGATGAGAGGTCATCACTGTTTGCATTTCAAAATTGGAGGACGCAATGAATGGACCGAGACAGTTGGAGGCGATTGTTGCAGGAAGCGAAGGCCTGAAAGAGGCTGTAGTGCTACGAAGAAGTAGAAGAAATCATTCCACATGTCCGAAGATTGTAGGAGTAGACGAGGTCACGCCATCTAGACTATAATTATCAAGGGTATGATGAGAGCTCCTTTAAAATTTTACATACGACCGGGACGCACAAGTTTGATTCGACATTAACGTAGTTTCAATGTGGTTAGCATATGCATGAAGTGCAGAGGTGGGAATTTGCTCGGCCGCGGCATGGCGCTCTATGAATTTAGCGAGGTCAATTGGAAGACCACTGCATAAGAATTTTCTGCGGGCAGCATCTTTAGCTTTAATTGCAATGTCGACATCCGAACTCAACCAAGGAGCATCTTTAGGTCTTCTTGCTGGAAACACAGGAGTGAGTTGCGAGATTGAGGATGAAAGAAGCATATAGAGCTTATCAAAATAATCTTCAGTGTGGAGATTGCTGAAAAAAGGATACCAATTCATGGCATTAAGGCTAGCTTCCATGCTCGATAAATCGGTTTTCAAAGGACGAGGAGATGTGATAGCAACCTCAATCGAGAGAGGAAGATGGTGGGAATCAGGTTTGACAAAGGATGAGAGTGCCGCCGATGCAAACAGAGAAGAAGGTGGCAAGTTGGAAGGAACAAGATAAAGCACTTTGTAATTGGCATTAAGAAGAGTGTTGAATTGTGTGAAAGAACAGGGAGAAATAAAAGGAGAAGAGCAAAAGAACGCTGGAAACTATGGAGATATACATATCATTTTAGATAATAGATGGCAAATTAAAGTCACCAGAACCTAATATAGGTGTAGAAGGGAAACGAATATTAATGTAACTCGAGAATTCTGAAAATAAACGTTCGTAAAGAATTGCAGGGCTGTCAGAAGATGATAGGGGGATGGCAAAAGTGTCAAATAGAGGGATAGCACAATTATAACCTAACAGGTGAAGCTGGCATAAAATCATTACAGAATTTGCTAGTGAGGGAAACATGTATACCCACTAAAACGCCTCCACCGTTAGACTTACCAGTAGCAATACGGTCTCTACTCTTGCGAAAGATTGCATATTCCAGGAGTGCCTCACTAATACTGATATCATCTTTCAGCCATGTTTCCGTGCGACGATGATATTATACGGAAAAAGTATGGAAAAAATGTGAAGTCCAATGGTCTTAGTCCTCAGGCCCCGAACATTTTGGTAATAGCAAGTCAAAAATGAATTACGAGACCTTAGAGATATTTCTTCTGGTGCAAAAGTACGCAGAATGGTTCCACTTACGAATAGGAGAGAAATTTTTGACGAATATGCAAGGAGCCGAAATTCTTTATCAAGCAAGATACTTAGGTTAGCTGGAACAGTAAATTTGAAGAACGTAACCGATCTTACATCAAATCAGAAACAGCGGTTTTGATTTGATCTTTTTTAAATTTTCAAATAAGTTTATTAACATAAATATTTTTGGGAATTCATGATTTGAGTGATTTTTACTATTTTGCAACAAAATGACGACCATTTTTTTTTTTTTTTTTTTTTGTGGTAGGGAGGTGAAGGCATTTATTCCCGCCGAGTCTGGCAGTGTGGGACCATTGAAAATAGAGAAACAGTGGATTTTTTTAAACGTGCACATCTCTTTGACATATTTCTTGACTTTATTCGATGCTAGTGACAGCATTTTGGAGAAATCGTGCACAAAACCCTTCTGACATGAGCAATGGTCTATCCACCCAACTTGTTTCTTTCTGATTCTGCTTGATTTATTGCACTTGTTTGTTTCACAAAGTGATTTAGCTGATACGCCCCACTCCATTTTGATAAAATGTGTGCGTTCTGCTTTATAGAAAGCTTGACAACTTTTTCAAAGATAGCCATACTTTTTCGAAAAAAAACTACAGCAGCCAGAGAAAATAAGCTGGACACTGGAGAAAATAAACCCAAATAAAATGCTTCTATGGATGAATATTTTCCAAGCAGTACCTGTTCAATAACTGTCGATTACAATGAAAACAAACACTAAACTATAAACTATCATGACGAACATTAATAGATCATGGAGGAAAAGTTGCGTTGGCCGAGTCAACTTTTTTAGAAAAGGTGCAATTACTGAGTCACTAATAGTGAAAATTTGGGTGTTGCTTTAACAGTAGTATAGCGTTTATCAATTTTTACTTTTACCAAGGGCGTACTGTATTTAAAGCGTTTTCCATTAAGGATAAAACAATCTTATCTATTAATAAAAGACAGAAATATTTGAGATATTGAGTTCAAATGTATTGTGGGTGTATTGCGAGCCTTACATTTTATGAATGAAATTCGATTTCGGTCATATGACCACTACGAGCCCGTATACAGCGGTTGATCCTTGCGACCCAATTTACCACCACTCTGGCACACATTTCAACTGGAACGCAGGAAATTTCGCGTTGGATATTGTCTTTGAACTCGTCTAAAGTTGCAGGCTTATTGAGATAGACTAGTAAGTTGATATAGCCCCATAAAAAGAAATCCAATAGCATTAGATCACATGAACGGGGCGGCAATTCAACCGGACCATTTCTCGAGATAACACGTTCACCAAATTTGCCCTTGAATAAATCGATTGTGAGGCGTGCTGTGTGTCAAGTTCATCCAATTCTCTTCACAAATAATCTTCCAATGCAACACGATATTGCTCTCCATTGACGGTAACATGACGGTCGTTTTCATCCACGAAAAAATACAGCCCAATCACACCTCCGGCATGAGAACTGCACCAAACAGTAATTTTTTGCGGATGTAACGATGTCTCAAGAAGCACATGTAGGTTTGTTGCTGACCAGTAATGCATATCTTGCTATATAACACGATAGCCAAGGATTGAGGATCGCTAAAAACAATACTGTGCCATATTTTGCGAAAAGATATTGGCCTACATGTTTACAAGATCAAATTGACTCAGGAAATAAAACCACTTGATCATTCGAAACGCCGAAAATACTCCAATTGAGCTCTGGCAAAGTGTGAAGAAAATGAAGCTTATTACATTTTATTAATTTACGATTCCAAAGCCGTTTAGTCAGAAATTAGCTTCATTTTCTTCACGCTTTGCCAGAGCCATATTGGAGAAGTTCCGGCGTTCCGAATGATCAAGTAGTTTTATTTACTGAGCCAATTTAATTGAAGGAAGCAATTGACTCCCGAAATTCATATTTGTCAATAACATATATCATATTGTCGCGTGTTATGGTTCGCCGCGAATAATTTTAATGTTCCGGGAAAGTGAAAACCCAATGTATTTTAAATTAAATTAAAAGAGTTTATTTAATTACAAAAAAATGCACAATCACTTATTTAACTATTTCACAATTTTAATTTTTACTATTAAAAGTCTAACACTTGTCCATAAATTTCTTATCGCAATTGTCTTCTATAATCACTTCACTATTACTCGATCAATATCGCTTTCCACACACTATCGCCGTTTTTACTATCGTGGTTGAATGAACGATCCCCCCATTCATTCAGCTCGCCTTTATATAGGGCCTCTAATCATTCAACTCAGTTCTCGTACATTGGTGAATTAGCGGGAACATTCCAGCAGCGTAATGAATGGAGCAGTGACTCAATTTCAGATGTTGATCATGCTTGGTGGGTTCTCGTGGTTTCGAGTAAATGTATTTTGTTGATGTTCTTAGTGGTTGTGAAAACAATTGCGACAGTAGCTCGCAGAATTATTTGTACATGTAATACTGCCCCCACCTCAGTTCTTTTCGCCCCGAAAAGATATGTCGCCATTTGTAGTCAATTCTCCCTGGATGTAATATGGAGCAAGACGGTCTAGATGCACGATTTTCATTTTAGCTCTCGGCTTACGGTGTTCCTGTTTGCGATATACGGCGTCGTTGGTTCGCTTTGTGACCCAGTATGGTCCCTCCCAATTATTTTGCAACTTTGGAGACCTACCCTTTCGCCGTTGCGGGTTATATAGCCAAACCAAGTCATCTTGCTGGAAGCCAGTTGAATTTGCCTTGAGATCATACCTGGTCTTCATGCGGTCAGTAGCCGATTCGAGGTGTTTTCGCACTGTCCGATGTATCTGGTTCAACCGTTGTCTTAGCTCACTTGCGTACTCCGAGATCGTTTGGGGTTTCTCAGGGGGTGCTCCGAACTTTATTTTGGCTGGCAGACAAATAGTCTTTCCAAAAATGACTTTGGCTGTCGATGCATGTTCAGCAGCTCTGTACGCCATCAAAAATAGTGGGATATGTCGGTCCCAGTCCCTTTGGTTCTCGTCAACCATCTTGGCCAGATGTTTATTGAGCGTGCCGTTGAAACGTTCGACCATTCCATCGGGTTGGGGATGCAGCGGTGTTGTCCTCGTTTTCCGTATTCCCAGTAGTTCACACATTTCGCCAAAAACTAGTGAATCAAAGTTTCGGCCTTCATCCGAATGTAATTTGTAAGGTACGCCGTATCCACTGACCCAATTTAGCACTAGCTTCCTGGTTGGGAATGGGGTAGACCTCGGGCCACTTGCTGAAATAATCGGCTACAACCAGCGCGTATCGATTTCCCCATTCGGATTCAGGAAAAGGTCCTGCGATGTCAACAGCAATCCTTTCAAACAGTACCCCCACGTTATAGGTTTGCATTTGTCCTCTCGGTCGTCGCTTTGGACCTTTGACGAAAGCGCAAATTGTGCATCTGCGACACCCGTCCTCTACGTCTTCTCGAGCGTGGAGCCAGTGGAAACTTCCCCGCAATTACGCTAAGGTCTTGTTAACACCAAGGTGGCCTCCCGAGGATCCTTCATGCATTTCCTTAATCACATCCTGGATTCGGCTTTTGGGAAGTATAGTTTGCATCCTATAGGAGCCGCCATCCGCTGTTTCCCGTTTCCGCTTGAGTACGCCACCCTCCACCTCCACCACCAATAGCTTTTCAGGGTTGCGCCATGCATTGAAACGTCTTTCCACTCAGGTCGCCCAGTTGCCTACTTCCATACGAGCAATGGTCCGATGTCTTCATCGGCTAACTTGGCATTTCGAATCTCCTCCGGTGACCAACCTTCATCAAATTCGGTCGTTATCAATCGCAGTTCAACGGTCGGCTGCGTTTCCTTAACCCGTTGGCAATGCTTGCAGTTAGCTGGACACGGATGACGAAATAGGGTGTCAGCATTGCCATGAACTCTGTCCTTGTGAAGTAGTTGGGGCCTCACTAGGTCTGGTCGGATCGTTGATCGGGTTGCACCAGTGTCGTTTGTTATGGTGCAATGTTCTTCATCAACTTGACCAGGAAGGCATAAGTCTGCTTCTCCACGATGTTGCCTTGACACG
This sequence comes from Odontomyia ornata, assembly GCA_963969285.1. Taxonomy (NCBI): domain Eukaryota; kingdom Metazoa; phylum Arthropoda; class Insecta; order Diptera; family Stratiomyidae; genus Odontomyia; species Odontomyia ornata. The sequence goes on from OZ017741.1 coordinate 53,071,661, forward strand.
GCGATGGGGGTGCTGGGGATGTCGATCCTCCTAGCCGACATCCGTCGCATGAAGTTGGCCCTTTCAGTTTATTGAGGTTCTATTCTAGGCTCCTGACACGGTCTGGATCTCCACCATTCTGGACAATAGCTCCATTTTCTTCGCTTCTTGCAGTCTCTTTGCAGGTGCCCCTTCTCACCGCAATCCCAGCATCTAGGCGCACCATTTACTTACGGCTCTTGCTCATTTTCCACGCGCTCACAACTGCACTCGGGAAGTGGTACGAGTCACCTTTTTCACTGCCTCAAAGTTCAGGCTATAAGCCAATGCGTCCTTAACCGTTTGCTTTTGAGCTAACCGCACGGCTTGTTGCAATTCAGGGTCCTTTAGTGCACTGATGAATGCTTCTGTCGCTGCATCATCTCGATGTTCTGGGTCATAGGCTGGGTAAGCCAAAAGTGGTAGTTGCTCAATGTCTTGGGCTAGCTGCTGTAGGGTTTTACCAGACTTCTGCACCCGATGCCGTAAATCTGCTTCAGATGATCGTCTCCATAATGCATGTCGAGCGCATTCATTATAGCATTCGAGTTTGAGTGCAATTGAACGGGGATCGTCTGCAAGAGCTTGGCAGCTGGGCCTCTTAGAGCAAGAATCAGTGCAGTTGCTCGTTTGTGCTCATTCCAGTAATTTGCCCTTGCGGCAGCTTCAAACTGGGTCTTGTAAATACTCCAGACCGTTTGCCCATCGAATATTGGTGCTCGCACATTTCTGGATGTGCTTTGCGCTGCGGTTATAAGCGGGGTTGGTGAGATGGTTACTACTGCCTTCGCTGCTTACAATTCTTTTTTCACTTTTTTCATCTCATGGTTCATTCTCTCTTCGACCTGGCTGATCTCATAGTTGATTTTCTCCTCAACCTGGCTGACCTTCTCCTCGACCTGGTAAACCTTTTTCTCGACGCATTTAATTTGATTGCTCAGGCTAGCGAGCTCTACTTTTATTTCGGTTGACTGTTTTTGCATTTCCTTGATTTCGATCGCTTGTTGGTCCAGCTTCACTGATTGTTCATTTAACTTCGCTGATTATTCATCTAGCTTCGTAGTTAAATTGGATGACTGTTGTCGCTGCTCTTGCTGCATCAGCATTAACATTTGCATCAGCGCATTTTCTGGTTCCTTCGGTTTTGGTGTTTCTGCTTCACCACCTTCTGCGCTTTTTTCTGCATCTGAGGGCTCACCCGAATCCAGATACGCGCCTTCCGATTCAATTGCGTCACGCAAGTGTGCAATCAGTGTGGTCTTTGTACCTTGCGTAGCCAGGTGTCACTGTCCCAACTCTTCCTTAAGCTCCGGCATGGTCAATTCATTAATTTTTAAATTTAAGCTTCGTGGCATTTTTAATGTTTCTTTAAATTTTACTATTGTGCACCATAAAAATGTTCAAATTTTCACTTTCAAAATTTTAATCTCACTTCTCGACACCACTGTCGCGTGTTATGGTTCGCGGCCAATAATTTTAATGTTCCAGGAAAGTGAAAACGCAATGTCTTTTAAATTAAATTAAAAGAGTTTATTTAATTACAAAAAAATGCACAATCACTCATTTAACTATTTCACAATTTTAATGTTCACTATTAAAAGTCTAACACTTGTCCATAAATTTCTTATCGCAATTGTCTTCTAAAATCACTTCACTATTACTCGATCAATATCACTTTCCACACACTATCGCCATTTTTACTATCGCGGTTGAATGAATGATCTGCCCATTCATTCAGCTCGCCTTTATATAGGGTCTCTAATCATTCAACTCAGTTCTCGTCAGATGTTGATCATACTTGGTGGGTTCTCGTGGTTTCGAGTAAATTCATTTTGTTGATGTTCTTAATGGTTGTGAAAACAATTGCGACAGTAGCTCGCAGAATTATTTGTACATGTAATAACATATATCATATTTAAAAAGGAAAAATAGCGGTGTCATTGAAAAATTTGGCAAAAATCTATACATTTGGAGCGCTAAACATGGGGAAATATCTTGAATACTTAAATTTATCAGACAGGCAATTTGCTAAATGTGATCTTTCTCTCCTTTCTTCCACCTCCAACTTATTATGAAACTTTTATTTTACATTTTTTTAAATGTTGCCTTCATTCAATCATTTGTTCATTTAAATTCTTACCTTTCGAAAGACTGAATATGTTGCCTGCTTCTATCATGGATCACAAGGCTGAGTCCCTCGCCCCTAAACTGAATCGTCTAGTTAAGATGTATTCAAATTACCGTAGCGATTATTATGTGTAATGCTAATAACTTTACTTGCTTGGTATAATTTACCCAAGTTTCTCGTATATTTTGCCTAGTGTGGTCTTATAAAATTTGCCTAAAGTCCTGAAAGATTTTCATCGTTAATACAATAATAAAATTTGCACAAGTGGACTTAAATGGTTTTGTTGTAGTATTTTTTCTCGGTCTACCGACAAGGACATGCAGCAATTTGAAACGAAATACAAATGTTAAATATATGCAAATACAATAATTTTGGAGTTTAGAGAAGTCCTATGAATCTGCTTCACCGTAGTAATCATTCTTGGGAAAATACGTGAATTCAATACGTTGTTCTTTTATTTTCATTTGATTCAATTCTCCCTAAATAATGAACACTAAAAGCATGCATTAATAACATTAATTCCTCCGAAATGACACTCATTAAATATGAATTGCAATGAAATTAATTAAAGAAAAACATCTGAAATTCCATACATTGTTGATAGCTGACGCAGCGTGTCGTCGTCGCCGTGATTGTTGCCGTCAGCACAAAATAATAATAATTATTATCAGATAGCTAATGAACTGTAAATATATCAACATATCCATCTTGAGATTGAGTGGAGACGCTACAACTTCCCTCGAATCGATGGATAGGGGAGATCATAATTCATGGTTCGCGCCGTAATTATTATTATTGCTCTTGGAATCAAACCTATAAATATATCAATGCAAACCAAGCAATTTATTACGTAGGGAGACGTGCGCGGTGCTTGGAAGTTGATATGTGATATGTCTACGTCATTTTCACTTTGAAATAAATCAGTCCACTCTGCATAAAGATACAAGATACGCGACCATAAACATTCATTATCTGCTTGCCGGGGCTACGGATTAAATGAGAAGTGCTTTATGGTTGATCGGGAATCGTTTTCACTGAATGATGTCATGTGATTTAATGCACTTGAAATCGTTAATCGGTTGTTTTCCCTTTCCCCTGGAAAATAAAAGAGGAAAATCGGAGGACGAGAAAAAATTCCAGCACGTAGTAATCATTGGTCAGTTTCACATTAATCACATCATAATTCTCGTATAGCTTGGTCTGCATCGTTACTGGAAGGTCAAAAGATACTTTAATTCAGATTTCAACGACAGTCAAGATACAATATTTATAATAAATGCGCAGTTATCAACCTCTGAAAATCATTACTGGCTCATACAATATTTTAGCAGCTTCAATCGTGATTTGCGATTAAGATTGTCACGAGAAAAAATTTTGCGTATAAAACAGATGAAAAAAACTTTGAAAGAAAGCAAGCAAAAATCTTCACTGGGAAAATCGCAAGAGGATAAAATATTATCGTAAATAAAAACATACAATTTTTAGGGTATTGTAAAAATCATTTTTCAATACCCTACTAAAATCGCGTCCTGTCTGTCCGTCCGTCCGTGAGTCACAGCACTTTTTCTCGAAAACAACAGAAGCTAGGAACACAAAATTTTGTGAGTAGGTGTAAAGTGATGCCCTCTTCAAAGTTTCATCACAAAAAAAAATTATAAGGTGTTTAAGCGGGGTCTCCCTATATAGGGGAGTGGCCCCCGAAAAAAAACAATTTCATCGAATGCTGGCAATATGAATATCAAATGAAAGGTCTTAATGAGAACTTTTCAAAACAGGTCTTAAACCAAAAAGTTTTGTTTTGAAAGGGAAAATGTACGAAAATTTTGTGCCCCCCCCCCCACCTTTGGCCCGAAAAATCTGAAAAAAATCATAGAGGTGAGACTTTAAGAGCACAAGGGCAACAAATACCTCAGAAGTCGAAATTCGATCAACTTTGTTTATAATAGTACATTTTAGAAATTTTACATTTTTGCCTATAAAATGACAACGGGACCCTTAAATTTCCCAAAAACTTGTAGTAATCTAGCAGTCACACAAGCAGACTGCTCGAAAACCTGCCCAACTCTTGACCGCAATTAATTGCAGAGCTCGACAAAAGAAAAAAAGAAAGATTTCATTTCTTCCATTCGTAATTGTAGTTTATAAAATTCTTGTCTTATTATTAATAAACGTAATTTTGTACAAATTTTCCTTTATGTCAAATTTAAACATTTCCCTTATTTTTTTCTTATTATTATTAAACGTAATTTTTTAGTTTCCTTCATATCAAATTTAAATGTTACCCTTTAACTGTATTCATCATGAAATTTAAGTTTTATTACTATTTGAAATCTTTTTCTTTTACTGCGGTTAATTTTGTTTTCGAGCTGTCAAAATATCAAACTGCTCGAAAACCCTCCTATCTATCAACTAGCACAATTGGGTTGCTGACAGGTGGGAGTGAGGTTAGGTGAAGGGCCAAGTCACGTTTTTAGAGTTCTGGTCGTCAGAATATAGCGAACATTACTCTTGATCCAGTTCGTGTACAACGTTGTTTGGTGTCTCAGTCGGAGTCGCGATTGGATGTTCGCTGAAGTTATCTATAATTGTGGAAGAAAAATCGGAGAGGTGGCGAACGGGGCGAACACCGGTGTCGGTAAGGAGGATTTTTTTTTGTAGAATTAAGCACTATATGCATCTTATTTATAATCATTCGGTTGCAAAATCGGTGCTTGCAAGTGTTTGGATGTTAGGAGGTGAGCGGGTCGGTGTCGGAAGCAAATAGATGAAAACGAATGAGGATTGTGCTAGATCATGTGACGGGCTCCGTCAGAGGGAATTGCGCAAGGGAATATCGCGGTGGAAGCGGAGTCTCAGAGTCATCATCTGGGGAGGACTCGGATGGTTCAGAGGATGAAATCGTAGCAAGTGAACTATTCGATGAAGAATTTTATAAGACATTTGCGCTACTTAGAGGTAAAAATCTAAAAATTTATAACAAAGAAACGAATTTTTTCTCAAACGGAAGACAAGGAAAAACGATTAGAAACTAAAGAGTGCAAATTAGGGAAAAAGGAACGAAGGTTTGAAGGGCTAGAGGTACTCAGGGAAATTAGACGAAAAGAAATTCAAAGAAGGATTCAGAAGTTGAAGGTAGTTGCCGGCAGTGGAGAGCTGCCGTTCAAGGGGGAGGAGCTGGATGAAGACTTTGCCCCAGAAGCCCATGTCCGGCGTATGCAGGAGGTATTTCAGAATATAAAGGATTGGATGAGGATGAAAGCTTAAATATACTAATCGATGAAAGTCTACCATTTGTCTTGGACGAAGCAGCGCAGCAACAGCAGCTGTATGATGAAAGTATCACAATTTCCGAGTTTGAGGACCATGCTGCAGATGAAGATGATTGTGATGTGGAAGATGTACTCATCAAACAAAGCAAATCATTGAGAAGCGTAAGGAATCGTGAAATCAAAGTGGTATTGGTTATATGATGGACGCTTTTGCTTTTGGATAATTTCTCTGATAAAAATGACAGTCAGCTACAGAACAATTGTGATTTTTTCTCGTCAAAATTTGTTCGGGACTCGAAACGAAATTGCATTAATGAATATGAAATTATTTATTTAAATTTACATATACTATAGCGAAACAAGTCAGGGTTACAAAAAAGGGAATATTATTCTCGATTAATGAACGTTTTTTTTAATATCATGATATCTTTTAATTAGATTTTTCTATTTAAATTAAATGGTTTTAAGGTGAAGTTTTATATACGATTTGTAGATTGTTGATTAAGATTTTTAATGTTTAAGCGCTCCGAAAAATGAGGTATTTTCATTTTTGAACATTCATACTTATTAATGCTGCTATCTAAAACTAGGAGCGACTTCAAAATATTCTTTTCAGAAGACCCAAACGTATGATAGTTGAATGTAGAGATATTCACAAGGTTCATTGCTCCATTCCCATGGTAGTAGGTCTATTGATTTTCTACCTAGAGGGCTCCAAAGATTGTTTCGATGAATTCAACACAGTATAGACAGGTAAAGAAAGAAATTACAAATTTACGATAAAATCGAGCCACGTAGCGTTGAACCTTTTAAAACAAGTTTGCACATGGAATTTTTGTCAGACTGCAATCAACGTGTGTAACTTTGGGTATTTGAAGTTCACTGGCTCAGTTGAGGAAGTTTAATCGAGCCTTTCTTTCTGTTTGTATGTACCGGTGTTTAATTCAGCGTAAATAAACCGCATTAAATTCAATGGCATCAAATAGAGTTGTATGTCCTGAGAAACGAACTTTATTAAATGCCTCAAGGAAACTTTAGTGGCCGGTGTGTAAAGTCAATTATTTCGTTGATTTGCACATGTTTATTTTTATACTCTTGTTCCTAATAGCCATCTAAGGTTTACTAAAGCAAGCCATTTTTTTTGGAGTATAATTGAGGAATGTATATAGCTCCAGTTTGGTTCGTTCAGGAAAAGGTAGGACTAAATATGATCATGCTTGATGGAGCTGAGATATTTTGCTTATTAACGATTCGCTTGCATTGACATTGTGCAGCTAATAGACTTTTCAATTCGAGATAAACCTCTCCTATCTTTGGATTGTCTTTTAAAACGCGGAAGCTAGCCTGAAAAAGGGAGAAGTAACCTTACATTTTTATATGTTTCAAAACGAAATTATTTCTGCGCAATTGAAACCGATTCTTCATATATTGACATAATCTTAGAATTGATCCGACATTAAAATTTGGTTGAAATGAATAATTAAGTGGACATATGCTTTTAACTTGAATAATTTTCTCTTTAAAAGATCAAAACACGAATAAAACATTTTTAGCAATTCAACCCTGTAAATATTCACACTTATGAAATCTCAATTAAGAATAAAAAATTCCAATTGTTTGCATAAGCCTGAGATCCTAAGAATCTAATTTAATGTTTGAAGAAAACAAGAATCAGTTCCATAGTTGGTTTGAACTTCGTGTGGAAAGGAATGAATAATATATTATGCAAAGTAACTTAGTTAAAAGTCTAATTTCGATTTCCGAATAAAAATCCTATGTAATCTATTAAGTCTAACTCGTTGATAGTAGTTTAAGGAACGTTTTACCTACGAATAATATAAATTTGATGGATGATCTTTGTTCAGAAAATAATAAAAAAAATTATTCGAGGATCTTGTGAAAACAAATATTAATTATTGTAAAATGAGAGAAAAATAATATGAATCGCTAAAAAATCTAACAACGTCGGTCTTTTCCTTTTGGCTGCTTCTGACCGGGTACAGGACTCGGTACGGTGGAAGGCTTTCCCCACAAAATTGAGCTAGCCATCGGGCGTGCTCCAACTTTTTTTTAGTTTCAGTTGCTCACCGAAATGTTTATGAATCACATTGAAAACGAGACAGCCAGAAAAGGAATAATGCCAAAAGTCTGGTGTCGATACGTTGACGACGTTATAGCGGTAGTTTGAACGGACCAAATTGAAGAAATACTAAGTGAAATAAATAAGATAAGTTACAACATAAACTTCACGGTGGAAAAGGAAATCAATGGAACTATACCATTTCTGGATATCAATATTAAGCGTGCAGGAAATCGGTTAGCTTTCGCAGTGTATAGGAAGCCAACAGCACCAGCATACATAAACCCAAAAAATGGCAGCTTATCATAGTATGGTACATAGGCTCATTAGTGTACCAATGTCATGTGAAAACTACAAAAAAGAACAGCGCTATATAGAAGAAACGGCGACGAAGAACGGCTTTAGGAAGACAGATATAGTGCAAATAATTAACAAAAAGATCAAGCGGAAACGACGTGATGAAAAATCAACATTGTTCAAGCAGGAGAAAGAGATCCGAATAGCGATTACCAAGTGAATCAGCATTCCAAGCTCTAATTTATTTGAGGAAATCAGGAAAAAGCTAGCGAAATATAATATTCAGGTATGTGGTAATAGTAGTATAACAAAGGTGAAAAACTGGATTGGTAGCGAAAAGGATGTCAAGACAATAGAAGAAGTTAACGGGATTTATAAAATAACGTGCCCAGTGTGCCATAAAATTTATGTAGGACAGACAAAAAGACTTGTAAATATTAGGTTTAAGGAGCATAGTAATGAAGCAAACTGTTTTGTAACGAAAAATAAAGGCATAGCCCAAAATTATAATTTTAAATCCTGTGTCGCTGAGCATATAATTAAAAATAAACATACAATCAATTTTAATGACCTAGAAGTCATAAAAGTAGTAACTAAGTTCAATAAACTATGTGGTAATAGTAGTAGAACAAAGATGAAAAACTGGATTGGTAGCGAAAAGGATGTCAAGACAATAGAAGAAGTTAACGGGATTTATAAAATAACGTGCCCAGTGTGCCATAAAATTTATGTAGGACAGACAAAAAGACTTGTAAATATTAGGTTTAAGGAGCATAGTAATGAAGCAAACTGTTTTGTAACGAAAAATAAAGGCATAGCCCAAAATTATAATTTTAAATCCTGTGTCGCTGAGCATATAATTAAAAATAAACATACAATCAATTTTAATGACCTAGAAGTCATAAAAGTAGTAACTAAGTTCAATAAACTAGACGTAATTGAAAGTCTCGAAATAAATAAAATACCCCTAGGATTAAGAATGAACAGTGATACAGGTAATTGCAGTAGTATCCTCTTCAAACATGTCATTAGCCCTTATCCGTAAACGTTTAGCATATAAATAGGTTAATATAGAATAAGTAATTTAGTTGCACTGAAGAAGAAGCTAAGTAAGCTTCGAAATACGTATATACAAATAAAATAAAAATTATTGTACGGTAAAGGAAACAAAATATTTTTATTCTTAGTATAAAGAACCGTATAAAAACATTGAAACAACATTGTTGAAGTATAAATTGGTCACCGGTATATTTATTTTCTGATGAGAAGGCTCATGCAAAGAATGTTTGTATGAGTTTTCCACTCAGAAGGGAAATGTGTGGCCGCTGCAACGTTTTTTGGATCTTGATCCAGTTGAGCGGGTGCGATAGGGCACCACCACCATCCCGTTGCCCCACTCTTATTTGTGGGCCATGAGAATCGTCGGGTAACGGCGAAATTACCCTAAGTCCGTTTGTTTTGGCTTGTTACGACTTGTTCTCTGGGACAAGCAATTTTCCTCTTTGTAGTCACCTACATTTTTCGACTTCGGTCGACTTGTTTTGAGACCCAAGAATTCGTGAGTACGAAATTCTTTTGTAGTGGGTCCTTGTGCTAGGGGAGCGAACCCGCCCCACGACACCGCAATGCTAGCCTGCCAGTGCATTCACGCGAGCCCAGACAAGGTCATTCTCACCAGATATTAACATCTTCTTTCGCTGAGGCAGCAGACCATCGCTGCAGTCCTTTACGGACATCTTTATATCTCCTATTCACTACAAACTATAATTTAAGTTTTTTGAAAACGATTGTATGTGTTCTGGAAATTTCACAATAATCGAACAATAAATAGGTAAGTTATAGCCGATTGAATATTTAACAATTACAACAACATTGACACGTGATACTAGGGAGATACACGTTTGCAACGGACCTAGACATTATAAATATGTAGGAGCTTTGATAAACATTTTAGAAATCGTTTGTAATATTGATGTGTTATCGTGCCAAACTAAGCGACGGGGTCAAACTACTTGAAACAAAATGACGGCGAATGTAAAAATATAATAATCATATTAATTCTTCCAACTCAATTTATGGAATCTCTATGTTAGTCAAGTTTTGATATGCAGAATATATTGTTTAATTTACTTATTATTTTACAATACCCTTCTGGCAGGAGCACCCTCCTGCTACTTCAACTTGTTTTTATTAGCATTTTATCGCACCAAATCTTGATAAATTCATTGCTACATTTCGTGCGCTCCAATGATAAGTGCAAACAAACATACGAACATGACAATGCAAATAATGTGTAAGGCAAGGAAACGTTGAGGAAAATAAAACTACATTTCTTTTGAATCACGTTGAGGTTTCAGTTGGCGAGGAAATGCGGGAAAATCCAATGTGTTCAACACCTCAATCATGGCTTAGTATCTCAATTTGCAACTGTACATTGACTTGTTGACAATATTATTTTTTGTACTTTTAACGAGTGATGAATTTTTTTATCGAAGTTTCTTTTTCGTTTTTTCTTCGGAGCATGTCTCAATCACACTTGAATGATTGTCAAGGTGTTGAACAAGATATACAATTGAATACCCTTATATGCTGGGAAAATTTAAGATACGGAGGATAATCTGGAATACGCTTTGAAGATTTGAAAGTAACTTTAAGTTTTCCTTTTTATCTTTTTGTTTTTAACTTAATTTCGCTGCTCTAGTTTTAAATATTGTAAGATCATGTTTTCCCCAAACAAGCTCTCTGAATATGACCTAACCCCCTATAGAGAGAGTATTTGAATTACAGCAATCAACTCTAAAATCGAAACTTCAATATCGAAACTATTCAAACTTCTTGAAAGACTTTCCTATAACTTCCTGGAAAAACTTCACCTCGGAAACTTCTCTTAACGATCCACCAAACTTTCAACATCCTTGTCCTTTCCTCTGAACTCAAAAGTATCTCTTACAACAATATCACATGGCAACACTAACTACAACATTGGCTTTGCCCACATCTGCAGACCATTCGTCCTTGTATCGTCCTTCCTTTGGAGTCTAGTGCTTTCTCTTGTCCAAAGTACACATTACACCACTTGAAATTGTAGCGAAGTAAATTCGAATTTAATTCTGCAATTTCCTGGTCAATATATTTATTGAAGAGTTTCCGAATTCGATACGAAAGTGGAAATAAAACAATAAAAACAACAACAGCAACAAGAACGTAAAAACGGGAAAGATAGGTAGCAGATATAAATTTGTGGTGTAATGCACTGTAAGCAATTTTTGTTGGTGGATGGACGGTAATGGTGTCGTAGTGTTGCATTTAGTGGTGTGGCGTCAGATATCATTGAGCGCAGACCAGAGAATGCAACGAATGCATTTAATGGAGTTTTTGGCACAATTTCGGTATGCATTATTGGTTATTGCAGCATACGAGTATTTACTTTGGAGTCAAAAACTAAAATTAGATTTTCGATTGAATGAGCGATCAGTTCGGACAGCTAAAATGGATTGACCTTTGCATTTTGTAATTATGCATAACAATTACATAAACACAATGAAGTCATTTGTTGCACACAAGTTCTTATCATGTATATCGCAGATTATTTGCAAGAAATACTCCTCCGAAATGTGTAAGAAACCACTTAAACTGTTAAAAAAAATCGAATTTTGAATTGTGATTTTGGTGGTCCGCAAAGACCATTATAAAAGTCGGTGTGAAGCCAAATTAAAAAAGGGCCTTAAAAATGATGATATAAATTTTATGGCCCTATTTCCCTATTTCTTTTGTGATGGTGCATATGTTGGAAGTATTAATGTTGAAACGAAGAACTTGATTTGGCACCGCTTCCACAAAATTTATTTCATCCTTTTTAGGGCATTTCGAAGTCAATTCACTTTTTTTTCATGTTGTATTTCAATTCACTATTTTTAATGGCAAATTTTTTCATTTAACACTCATTAAAATTCAATTTCTTGAATATATTATACCCTTCAAAAATTTAATTTCTCAACTGCAATCTACAATTCACAACTGCTAACATCTGGAGGTTCCATGGGATTCGAATTCTGCTCTGAAATATTGGGTTGTTCGATAATTTATGTCGTTTTTGTCATAGATGAAGTGAACTGCATATTTCATGTAGTAGTGATTGCATGGCTTACATTATTATATAACTTAATCCGTGCCTGGAATGAAACTTTTAACTATCCAAATTTACCTGAATGCATGTGTATAAAATTGCTGACATCGTGTCTGCAACATTTCCTCGACATCAAAAGCACAGGTAGCTAACGCAGCAATAATTATTAGCCATAATTATGTTTAGATACTAAGTTTGAATTCAGTTTGTTAATTACTTTCGAGAAATAAAGATCAGGGTTCATCCCTGAATTGATATTTCTTTTAAGTAACTGACTCGTGTTATTATTAACCAGCGCCCAATGTGGGACGGCTATCATGACTTCGGTAAAATGGGAGTTGTATTCTTTGAAAGTAGTGAAAGTAACAATCTTTACGAACCCGTTTCTTTTTCGAAAGCTGTGAGCCGCATATCAACACCAGGCTCGGGATCCCGGAAAGAAGCGGAACGGAAAATACGACAGTGATTCGCCGAAATCATTAGCCTGCGCTGCAGTGTGAAAGAAAGGTCTCCCAGTAGTTCTACAAAAACAAAAAGGATATTGTGATAACCACCTGGCCCGCGAAGTAGCAGCCCAATACCCAGCATTCCATTGCCATGCAAACAATTTTATTTCATTCAATGTAAGTCATAGTTTTCACATTGTAATATTTGATTATTCTCACTCAAAAACTACATAAGTATATGAAAACCATTTTTGACAAATTAAAGATAATTGCTATATATATATATATATATATATATATATATATATATATATATATATATATATATATATATGTATATATATATGTATATATATATTTATATATATAAATGAGATACTCGTACATATGCGATATCCTGGTATTTACTAGTGAACGATAAAAACGATTTTTTGGTACTTATTGTCGATATTGCTCTTATTACTAAAAGCCAAATGCAAATTGGCTGTTTTTGTTTCCCGCATGCTAGGTTTTAATTAAGTGAAATTGTGCGTGTTTAATGAAATTTTTCGTAATCGGTTTTATTAAGACCTTCATGCGCGACTAACAAAATTTCCATATTCATAACTAACGACATTTTCTATCCCATCGACGGTTTCAAGTTTTTATTAATCCGCGAGAATGTCTAAATCAAACAATTTAGTGCGGCCGGCCCGTTTGGTAGCTTGTAGCAAAAATGCTGGAGCCCCTGCTGTGAGTCCTACAGCCACCACACCCTTTGCGAGTACTTCAAGCCCCGAAAATAATATCGTGGACTTAATTACTCGAGCCGTCTCCGAAGTTTTTCAGTCGCAGGGCCAGGAGCTTTTCAACAATCTCATGAGTCCCGCATCCGATGCAAAAAACGATAGTGATGTGCCCTTAAACATTGGTGGAGGCTCAGCCTGTCTAATATGGATAAACTCCCAGGCATGGTTAAAAGCCTCAGAAAATTCTCTAGGCAGCTCGGAGAATTCAGCTCTTGGAAAAAAGCGTTGATCGAATCCTCGCTATCTACGAACATTTGAGGAGCACTCCAAAATATTAACATACACTACCCTCTCCGTAATAAGAAATAAAATTGTCGGTCATCCCGACATTGTGCCTGAATTGTATAGTACTCCCCTCAGATAGGAAAGAGTTTCCAGATGTCTCCCGCTTCATTACGCGGATAAGAGAGACTGTGGAACGTTAAAGTATCAGATGACGTCTCTCGTACAAGGCCTAAACACAATACCTGAATTTTACCAGTCTATGTATCACCACCTTTCATTGATTCTTAACAAATTGGGATGTATGGAATAAACATGGGATGCACTTAATGCAATTACGCAAGCTTAAAGGCACAAAGCCTTAGACACTTTCGTGAGGGATTTAAGGGGCGACCTGCCCTGGTTATTAAGGTTTGTGAACCAGCTGATTTAAAGCAGATGCTTCACCTATGTCTTAAATTACAGAATGTCGACTACCGCACGCAGCGTGCCAATAATTCACAGGCTTCATCCCATAGACCTCAACACCAAAGTGCACCACCGGTACTCCCTCGCAGGATCTTACCATCTCTCTCAAGGCTTTCACCTATCCCCGCTCCCAGACAAAGGTTCTTCCCGGAGCTTTTCTATTATCCAAGACCTCAGCAAATGCCACAATTCAATAGAAAAATGAGTTACCAACAGCAAAATTAGGTCCAGCATCCTCCTCCAAGGCCACCTCGAGGACCAGAACCAATGGGCGTGGATCAGTCTATGCGAACGCATGTTGTCAATAACTCAAACAGACCACAAAATCAGTAAATGATCCCAAAACGTCAAAACGTTCAAGGGACTCATGTACCGGCCAAAATGCAGCGTTTACTGCGCAGAATGCAATGACAATGACGAACATTCTTTTGAAAAGTACGAAGAATACATAGCCCAACCAAACGAAGGACACGAATATACCGTAAATTACTATATAGACTCTGACGATACTCATCAACTTGATCAATTCCACGATAACTTAACTTACTTTAACGAAACCTGGTCCACCGAAATTGAAGAAGTTGAAGACATTTATTTTGTAGAATAAAACGCTCCTCGCTTCTGTATTTCGAATGCGACTCGAGGAGTGGAGAAATATTTAGAATATTGATAGACACTGGATCTAATAAAAATTACACCCAGCCTCGATACGTTACAAATCTACTTCCCCATAATAAAAAATTCTTTGTTAATTCCGTTGGAAATAGCGTGCAGATAACGCATCATGCGCTTATTCCTATATTTGGACATGGAACCAAAAAGGTGATAGAAATTAAATACAATTACGCAAATTAAATACAATAACAATTCCGTATAGGTATCCTATCCCGGAAACTAATGAGGTCGTCGCTAATCTTGGCAGAAATATCTGTAATTCGGCGGTAGATTTAAAAAGTGGATTTTATCAAATCCTTCTTAGGGAGTCCGACATTGAGAAAACAGCGTTTTCCATAAACAACGGAAAATTAGAGTTTACGCGTCTTCTACTTGGGCTGAAAAATGCCCCCTCAATTTTCCAAAGGGCGTTGGACGATATCCTCAGAGAATATATAGGAAAATGTTGCTATGTATACATGAACGACAGTATCATTTTTGGACGACACGAAGCTGAATACCTCTCAAATCTAGACAAAATATTCAACACTCTGGAGACCGCTAACATGAAAATCTAGTTGGATAGATGCGAGTTTCTCCAGACCGAGGTGGAGTTTCTAGGTTTTGTAGTTAGCAAGAAAGGTATCAAAACTAATCCGAAGAAAGTGCAAGCCATCGTTGATATATCTCCTCCCAAAACTCTCAAAGATCTTCGATATTTCTTAGGGATGTCAGGCTATTATCGCCGATTCATTCGAGACTACGCTCGAATAGCAAAATCGCTGACATCTCTTCTCAGGGGAGAAGACGGACACGTTTCGCAAAATTTTTCAAAAAACAAAATAATCAACGTGAACGGTGAAGCACTGGTGGCATTTAAGAAATTGAAAGATTCGCTTGTCTCACATGAAGTTGTTTTAGCACATCCAAACGTTGATAAAGAGTGTGAGTTAACAACCGATACATCCGATTATGCAATCGGTTTGGTCCTTTTTCAGGACAATAGACTTATTGCATTCCTCTCAAGGACACTTAGAAAAGAAGAGGAAAATTACGCAACAAACGAGGTTCGCGTAAAGTCATAATCTACACTTACCACCAGCCCTTGACCCATGCTCTTAGTAATAAAAATACCAACGCCAAATTGAAATAGGTAAATTTCGCTCAACTTACCCAGAACAACTCGCTCGCCCCTACAGAGCATAGTGATGATAGTTCATCTCACAATCTTATCGAAATAGTAGAGACCCCCATTAACTAGTTATCAATTACACCTGAGAATTAGTGACGAAGATAGTTATCAGATAATAACGCCCTTCGATAACTATTCATGGCATATTTCAATTAAACTATGCTATTCAGAAGCAAACCTCATTAACATCTTAAAGAGATACCTCGACCCTAACATAGTGAACGGGTCTGTAACAACGAAAAAGTTATGGGCCAAGCATTTACTTTACTTTAGGGCACTTTAGGGATCATAGTGTACGGTTTGCCCGGAAGATCGTTGAAGATGTCCCGAATGAGGCTGAGCAAGATGAAAGGATCCTGCAAGGAGGAAAATAGTTTGAAACTCCTGGAAAAGTTTTATTTCCCCCAAATGTCTGCAAAAATTAAACACCTTTGTGCAATATGCAAAGAAAGTAAGTACGAGAGCATCCTAATAAACCTTTCCTGAGTTCAACACCCATTCCAGTGTATCCGGGACATACGATTTTCTCAACTGAAAAATATCGTGTACTGACAGCTGTGGACAAATTCAACAAGTTTCCCCAGGCAAAAGTAATCGCAGGGGCAAGTCAAACGTTGGCGTTCTATGCTCGTTAAGATAATGAGGTATCTTGAAAAGGAAGGACCTGCGAGGAGTTATCACAACGCGCTCTTAACGAGTATAACTTCACCATCCATTCAACTACGGGCAAAAAGCCAGTATTTCCAGAATAAACCCCGAAGATTTTGAGAACATTCGGTTATCAAATATAGCGAAGTTAAAAAAAAACAGTGAAAAGACTTTAATCAACATAATAAGAATAGACAGCCAATAAAAGATTATAGCGTAGGACAAGTCATTTATGTAAAACAGAAAATAAGGAAAGGTTCGAAATTAACACCAAAATATAAGCAGGAAATAGTCGAAGAGAACAACAATACCTGTACCGTCACCGAATCTGGCAAAGTAGTGCATAAAAGTAACATCAGGAATTAAATCCTTTTTCAGATCCACAATCTGCATCAGCGAGAGTAGAGTTCAAATATTGGAATATTCTAGTTCTCAAATTATCACCTTCGATACAGGCCAAGCAAAGATTCAGGACGGAAATTTTAAACGTATACATGTGAAAGACATAGACCATTATGAACTTCTTATCACACAAATAGAGCCCATCCTTAACCTGCCAGCGATCCGGCACCATTTGCTTTCCCCTTATTTGTCACATGAGGTCCAATAGATCTAAGCCCTCGCCTAAAATCTAAAATCACGTACGGAAGTCACTCAATTTTATCGGAACAGCGTGGAAATGAATCGCTGGGAATCCTGACCATCAGGATTTTAGAACAATCAAAGGAATAACCTCCGAGTCCTCACAAACAACAACAGGCAAGTAGTCATTAAACGAACGTATCAATAATGTCACGAAAGTTTCAATTAAATACAACAATTACTTAAGGAGAATAATCAAATAAATAGCAACATGATACTGGGTGTACAATTTTGAATAAGACTACTTAAAGAAGAATTAGATAATATCAATACTGCGATTCGCTGGGCTAAGCTAGGAATCGTAAATTCTTTGATCCTTTTAAATTCTGAAACTTAAATTGCAACTAAAATTTTAAATAGAGAAGTTTTACCATATTCCACAGTCGAGGAAGCATTAGATTTTGCCGAAGTCAAAATTTTGACAAATAATTCATCTAAATATACCTTTGACATCAAATACAGTTTACCAAACACTATTATTAAAGCCAGTTAAAAAGGAAACATTTTACTAGTGAAATTGCTTACAGTAAATGGTATTACGCGAAATTGTAAATTGCTTAATAATTCGCCAATATGTAAATCAGCCGCTTTGATTGATATACGAAGCGATATTTGTATACCTAAATTATTAAAAAGTCTAGATTCTGCCTGTGCACAGAACAACAATCAAGACATACTACCAGTAGAAGAGGTATCAACACGTGTAATCATGCTGAACTAGTTTCAAGGTACCCTTACAGCAGAAGAAATATCACGCATCCTCAATGGGACATTTTGGATCAAATTCAGAAACACAAGCATAACAGTAGATGGAAAATCCTTCATCTCAAGGGAAACAACTACGGTCCAAGAATTACCAGCAATATTACAACCACCGATTACAAGCAACTCATATCGAGAATTATTATCTCTCGAAATGATGCAGGAGCTTCACATAAATAATACAAACAAAATCAAGTCGTTGCAAGCTGAAAAAACTGAACACACATTTATTTTCTATGGACTCATTATATTCATCGGATTGCTTTTCGTCGGTGCAATAGTCCGAAATTCCGGGTTGGAAAATCAAGCCAAAACGAAATCGTAATGCAAACTCAAACATCAAAACCAGAAGTAGAACCAGCAACAGAACTCCAAATCAAGCCTCCAACACTTCTCAGGCAATTTAAAGTCCCAAGCACAAAAACAGTCAAGTTCAATGATCTTCCCTACTTCTAAGCAATCGAGGACAATCGCACTTAAAGGGGGAGGACTTAACACGTGCCCGGAAGGAAAGTTAAAGTATCCAAATTTACCCAAAATGTATGTGCATAAAATTGCTGACCCCGTGCCTGCAACATTTCCTCGGCATCGAAAGCGCAGGTAGCTACCGCAGCAATAATTATTAGCCATAATTATGTTTAGATATTAAGTTTGAATTCAGTTTGTTAATTACTGTTGAGAAATAAAGATCAGGGTTCATCCCTGAATTGATATTTCTTTTAAGTAACTGACTCGTGTTATTATTAACTTGTAGCTTCTATAGTGCCGGAGAAAAACTACTGCGATATACATACGGATGGGCGGACAGATGAACACAGGTTATGATTGCAAAAAGGTTTTGTATTTTAGTACAAAGCCCTAAAAATGATTAGATAAACGCTAAAAGTTGGTCTTTCTATTTTGGAGCCCTGACCGGGTATGGGACCAGCCACGTTGGTTGGGCCATCCGCTCATTAGGTATGCCATCGAGTGGGCTCTCCCGTTTTCCGATCTTTGCATGTGATCGCGCAGGGTTGCTTGGACTTCCACACCCAATATGCGCCAAGGCATCATTTTTTGGATTTCGATTCGGTTGGGTAGGGTACGTGGGGGCAGCACCACCACCTGTATGCCCCACTCTCATTTAAATTTCCATTCACACGTTCCGGCAAATTTTGCATTTTCAGAAAAGTCTAGACAGCTTGTATTTCACTTATTCTAAATTGTATACGTTTTTGCAAACAAAGCATCTTTATACAGAAAGTCTGGGAAATTAATGTGACATGTTAAGACAGTTATATTTTAACCACGAAATAATCCAGTTGTAAATTATCAAAGTTGCATTTTATTTTTTTTCCCAAAGGCAGGTCTATGTGACAATTTGCGCGGCTAATCGATTATTCAACGTTGCGTTTTTCTTTTGTAATCCCTTTCAGTAGGTTCCTTCAACCATTGGCAACTTTTCACCAGACAATAATTTACGCTTTATGACTCCGGTCACCTTCTTATTCGTAAGTGCAAAAATACTTTGTAGTGAGCCCGTGTTCTGTGGGAAAAGAACGCGCCCCCAAAATACTACAAACCTAGCTTGTAAGCGCACTTACGCGTCTCAAGACAAGGCCATTTCCAGTGCAGGACTGACACCGTTGCAGTCCTTACGGACAACTTAACATCTCATCTTAAAAAATACAGTAATCCTTTAACATTCGCGGTCTTAACATATGCGGTTTTCGTTATTCAGGGATGAGAAAATGGGGAAAAATTTTAACATTCGCGTGACCGGATTTCATTATTCGCGGGAAAGAAACAAAAACTTGTGTAAAAAATTCGATTTCGGCATAGCATGGACCGCACCCAAGTTCCAAATTAATTTTTCTTTCTTCTCAGCTCGTTTTATTCTCTTTTGGGAATTGTGTCGCGTAATGCCTCCTCTATTAAAACGTTAAAAAACTGTCTTAACCATGGGTGAAAAATAAATATTTTAGACAAGTTACGTGCAGCAGAAACTTGCGCCTTCTTTGGCCGCTTGTTTAAAATAAATGAATCCACAGTTCGTTCGATCAAGGCAAAAGAGAATTCAATTAGGGACAGTGTGGGTGCTACTTTAGTAGCGGCATCAAAAAGAATGTCACAAATCCTGAATAAGCTTTAGGAATATGGATGGAAGACATGTCTCAAAAGAAAATGCCCTTAAGTTCAGCCTTGATCAGAGAAAAGGCCAAAAAACTATACGATAGCATTAATGAAAATTCTCACTCTGGATTTATCTTCCAAGCAAGCATAAGGTGGTTCGAGAATTTCGAGAAGTGACTTAACTTGCATAACAACCAATTAGTTGGGGAATTTGCTTCTGCTGATCACGAAGCAGCAGGAAAATTTCCAGCAAGTTGTTGCAACCGCGGAAGTCAACGCAGTTGCTCCGTTACAACCGCGGAAGTCACCGCAGTTGTAACAAAGTCTTCAGGAAATTATTAAGATAGGAGGGTATTGTTCACAACAAGTCTTTAACGCTGATGGAACTGGCATCTTTTGGAACAAAATGCCGAATCAAAAATATCTTTCTAAAGCTGAAAGAACTTCCCCAGGATTCAAGGCTGCCAAAGACCGTGTTACTTTACTGCTGTGTGCAAATGCTTCAGAGGATCGTAAGATAAA
Source organism: Odontomyia ornata (assembly GCA_963969285.1). Lineage (NCBI taxonomy): Eukaryota > Metazoa > Arthropoda > Insecta > Diptera > Stratiomyidae > Odontomyia > Odontomyia ornata. Next base: position 53,092,035 of record OZ017741.1, read on the forward strand.
ACGTATGATAATTTCCTGATCCCAAAATCTAAGAGCACTAAAGGGAAAAACAAAGATCAGCTGCCTGTTTTTTAGAGGGCTAATAGCAAAGCATGGGTCACTGGTACCTTATTCCAGGAATGGTTTCATTCTTTCTTGAAGAGGTAAAAATATATCTTACTTCGCGAAAACTGGCTTTCAAAGTGATTCTCTTATCGATAACGCTCCGAGTCATCCTTCTAGTTTAGTTGGGGCTTATTCGAATGTACACTCAGAAAAATAAGTACTGTAAAATCAACCACTGTTATTCCGGTATCTGTCAATTTTTTATCAAAAACTGTTGAATCAACTGTATTCGTTTCAAACTGAACGATTTTATGTTTAGCCTAAACGATTTTTTCAGTTATTTCAATGGACCCATCTTTCAAATGCGTCTGTCATTTCAACAGATGTCTGTTGGAAATCAACTGGCGATTTCTCGTACCAACAGTGTTATATTTCGTACAGTTTTTTAAATGTTTTTCTGTTATTTCAACAGACGCATCTGTTAAAATTACCTGTTATTTCAACAGAATTTTCCGTCGTTTATGTCATTCGCTTCACCCTTATCATTTCCAAGAACACTGCTACATTGTTAGATTGCAGTCGTATTTCAGTGCAACGAGCGCAGCGCAGCACACTTGGGACTTTTTTTGCAGTAATTTCAAGCATCTACCTATTTGTGAATCGTCTACCAAATTTTTTAGCGGGCAGAGTGACATTGAGTTTATGCTTATATTGTTTAATTTGTTGTGTTTCACAACAAAAAGTTGATATGGATACATGAAGTGCAAGTGAGTCCATCTTAGATAAAGAATCTATTAAACGGTGTTCTTGGCATCATTGAATTTCGTGGTACGCATAATTGACCAGTTATTTCAAGTGGTTGGGTGTAACGAAGAAAATTTGTGTGCTTATATTTCTAATGAGACAATAGATTTGGTAAAATTATTTTCATTTCGCAACAAAAAGTGCTAGTGAGTCAGTGCTGGATAAAAGGTTTAAGTATGTGGTATTCGTTTCGCCTTTAAAATCCGTCGGACGCATATACGCCTAATTTATTTGTCATGAGATCTTACAAAAAAAAGGTTACAAAGCAAGTGAAATAGATGGTTCCAAGTGTTTTTTTTTTGTGTTTTTAGATGCATTCTTGTTTCCTTCAATTACGGCCAAAAACAATAGAATTTATCCACTTTGTAAGAATTTAGTAAGAATATCGCTTGGTTTCAACACTACCTTCTGATGAAACATTAAAAACATTGCTGCTGGATAACGAGGAAATTATAAGCGATGACGAGGAATTTCTTCTTCTACTCAAGAAATGGGATTTGGAAAAAAACATATCTTGTGTTGAGAGGTAAGTAAATAGTTTACTACATAAGAATCCCGATTAGTCCATAAGAACAATTGCTTCAAAAAAGAGTTTATTCGAAATCTCGTGTAACTAATATCAACTTGAAAAATTTTGTTAGTCATTACTTTTGGGGAAAAATTTGGAGCATTGACATGAAAGTAAACAAGCCTTCTGCTCTTTCAAAGTAAATGGACCGGCAATTTTTTAAATTGTGATAAATGTGTTCTCCTTATGGTTCATGAACACAATGTAACTGTTTATTAATCAATTGTTCCCAATTCTTCTCAAAAATTATGAGCTGTAAATAACCTTTCATGCCAAATTATGATCTTTGCTCTTTGATATTCTGTACTAAAGGTTTGGTATTAAATATTCCTTAAAGCGAGTGTCCGTATGAAGTGGTCGGTAATTTGTAACTCATCACATAATATAAGCTCGAGCACTTAGTGTACTAACTATTTTTCGATTTAATGTGCAGGTACCGGCGTGGAAATTGAAGAATTGCGCCATTTGGATGAATATGATTTAGACAAAATTTTCCCATCTGTTCTAAACATAGGCACAAAAGCAAAGTTTAGAGGAAAACTCAAAGCTTGGAAAAGAGAAATGGTAAAAATAGTTCTTTTCGTGCCTAATTTTTTGAATAATTTCCCAATTGTCTTATTTTACAGTATGGTGAGGATGATGACATGGTTTCATCTGTTGAAAGAATTAGCCGTTGGATAAAAACTGTCCAAAATGAAGCAAGCTGTTCTTTTGCATCCAGATCTCCGAAAGCATCAGAAAAGGGTTTAGGTACCACATTACAGGTGAGATTTCAGGTTAAAAAATAATATTTTCTTTTTAATTCCATTTAAAAATACGTAGATCGATCTGAGTGACATTATTGTGCAAACCCCTCGCGGTCAAGACGTCCTTGCTTATTTTAAGGAGAACAGTACACTAATGGCTTGCCACCAACAACTGTATCATAGATAATTATGTTGCTTCACGAGTAAAGCTATCACTGAAAGACTTGTAAAATATCGCTAATAGAATATGTACATTTTTTCCCGGTAAATATTCGGTAAGTAATCTTAATGTTTTTGAATATTATATTATTTTTAGGAGGTATAAATTCTTACAATATTTTAACAGGCCACATATTACGCAAGCTGGGGAAAACAAAATAAGCCTTGTGGTAAAATATATGACCACTACTACAATTACAGAAAGGGAAGGCAAGGTCCACGATCAACTCCCTTAACTCTAGCAGAAACTACTCGGTCCAGCGATAGATGTGATGACGACAACCCTATTGAAATCGATGAATCTTTGGCAAAAAACCTTCAGTTGTGGCTGAAGTATAACGATAAACCCCTTGTAGAAATACTTGACAAATGGAAAAAGTCCCATCATTACAGGAGAAGGAGTTTAAAAAAAATCTTTTGAAAAAAAAGAAACGGTATCGAGCTTTTTAAATGAATGGCCGTTGTTCAAAAAGACATCTCTAACCTCGTTTTTGGTGAAAACACCTTAATTTCACAAAGAAATCAAATAACCATTTATGTGTAAAACAATTTCAGATTGATTCTGATTTCGGTATATTATACCCTAAAAAATGTTTGGCTCTGTTCGAAAAATGGAATACTTCCTGCATCTTAATTAAAACGTACTCGCAACATAATGTAAAAGATAAAGCTTCTCGTGAATTGGTTTGCAAATTGGATTCTGAAACGATTTCTTCGGATAATACAATTTTCACCGACTTTTTTTTCTGCATTTTATCACAATTCTTTCATAAGATTCGGAGAACTGTATAGCAACTTTATTGCTTAATGCAGTGATCACACCTGAAGGTCGTTACAAAGTAGATGGCAAATCAAAAAAAGTTACCATCAAAGAAGCCATGGATAGTTTCATCCTATACATTTGATCAGCAGTAACATTGGAAGAAGAAATAATTTTGACCAGAAAACGATTTTTAAAAGAAAGTGTAACGTTGCAGCCTATGATAGGAGTTGTTGGGAGCATTCAGTACATTGAATGAATTTTATATATATTTAGATGGGATTAAGCACAAGTTTTCATCATTTTTAGCAGTGCGTAATGTATGCTTTAAAGTGTTCCAGGTCTTTGCTTTGCAGTATCCAATATATTGCAATGGAGTGTAGCTTTTTATACAAAAATATTTATTTGGAATTGATACTAATTACGATGAAGATCAGCCCGAAGAGAGTGGATTAATATCTTATTTGAAATCATTCATTCATCAAAATTAATATCATGTCCACTTTTTTTGTTTGCAAAAAAAAATTTGAAATTATTAAAAATTTATTAACCCACTTTGGAGCTGAATCATAAGCTTAAAAATTATGGTATTCATAAATGCGCACAAATGAACTGCTTTCAACATTTTTGGAGTAAGTGGTCCTTTTCAAAGCACCTAAGTAGACATCAAGAATGCATCTCTGATGAAAACTTGAGCTTTACAGTTACGGAAGATAATTTTGTTACCAAGAGGATAACTATTGATGATTCTATTAGTATTTTGCCTAGCACTAGCGTAATTAATTCGCAATCTCGAATTTCCGAGAAGAAAAAGTTTCCTGTGGACGCCATTAAAAACTCAGCTGTAATTTTTTCAAGTGAATTGTATTCTAAGAAAAATTTTAGTCGTAAAGATGCAAAAGAAATTCAAAGAAGTTGGGTAAGCAGACCTACGCTCATGTCAGAAGGGTTTTGTACCCAGTGTAATAACCGAGCTGTTAAAGGGTTAAAGGAAACCCCAAAATGTCCCAGATCAATCGAAACGATCGAACCGGTACGAGTGCAGATTGAATCGGAACAATTTCCGATTGATCTAGCACAATTTGCAATCGAACCGGTTTGAGATTGATCTGGTACGACGAAATACCTCGGACATGGCAGTTGTCATTTGGAGGAAGGAGACTGGCGGGAAACCCACAGGTGGGAATGATTGCTGTGCGGACTAAAGTTCAGGTATTGATTTTGATAATTAAATTACATTAACGCCGACATCTTTGCAATACCCAATCAGGAACCCACGTCAAGTAAGAGTTTTGCTTGGGCGGACGGAGGAGTCTGTTTTAATCGCCACACGTTGCGCACGTCGGAGGAAACGCGCCGACAACGAATTAACGTGATCATCATTTTCGCGGTCTCAAGTGCTTTCAATTCTGTACCCAATTGTGCAGGCAAAAATTGTCTGTCGATAAATTGCGGATAGTGGAAATCAGTTTGCATTCACACAAAAACGAACGGATCTAAGTAGACAGTTAGCATATGAAAGCGGCTTGATTTGCATTCAATCTGAATTTGAATTTTTCCATAATCTCGGTTGAAGATTTCGTTTTAGATCCACTGGTCAGCATCTTCACGGGCCATTAGTAGATATGTTCGAGGAGGGTAAAAATGAATACCGCTAAGATATATATCACTTGAAAGCCTATCACAACCAACGAACCAACCTCTCGTTTCGAGAAGAAAATTTAATATTACTGAAAGTTTAGTGCAAGTTGTAAAGTTGCAGTAAATTAATGACACTCGAATTACATAAGTAATTTTTGCCCATAATGCTCAATGTGAACGGATAAAAGTGCTCAAATTACATCCACTAAGATTGGAATTTTCAACTTTGATTACGACTACGAGATTTAAATGCGCATATGTGCAAGTCATAAACAGTTAATATTACATTGTAAATATGCTGGATTCTTCCGGCCTGGTGGTTATAAACCATTAATCTTTTTATTCTGGCTGTTCTTAAATCAACAATACAGTGGAATTTATATCACACTTTGCTACTCGGTTACATTCTTACAGAATCAAAATTACAGGACCATCTGCATCGTCGGCGAGCGCTCGGAAGACCATGCGGGTGAGCACCCTCTTATTGCATCATATATACATATATTTCGTTTGCATGTTCCTTTTTCATTTTTAAAATATTGCAAAAACAAAGCCTGATAAAAATACAAAAAATTCATTAATAACGTTGAAAATAACCGAGTATATACATTACGCCTGACACTGGAATTACATCTTGAATGTGTAAACGTAGTTGCAATAGGTTTTTATGATAAACAAAATACTATAATAGGAAAGTGAATGCGCAGCATTTATGGAAAATGTTCGTTATTCTGTAAACATAAGAATCCGTCGCTGATCCCATTTCAACTAGTTAATTAAAAGAGTTATAAACAAATTAAGAAAAAAAAATCAATATAAACACAATTGTAATAGTGCTAAAAAGTCTTGAAAATATTTAGTAAAACAATTTAATAATTAACACAAACTTTAAATTGATTTTTACACAGAGCCTTAGCATTAAAATTAAATGATTTTTAATATCGATTTTATATAACTTAAAATATATATTAAAAGCATTAATGGTAAAAGTGAAAATATATTCGACTCAAAGTAAATAGAATAATACCAAATTGAGGGAAGGTGTTGTATTCAACTTAACCAGGAATCAAACACTTCATGGAGGAAATACCGAATTTTGTGGGTACTTGTTTTGAAATTTATTGTATGTGCATGGTTGCCGCTGGCATTTTTCCCGTAACGTAATTTGATGTTTAATAGTAAGAATTTTGTATCAGATGAATAAACGAAAAATAATTTAGATTTAGATAATCAAATGCAAAACCCGCATAAAAGAATATTCACAAGGAACTTAGAAAGAGTAGAAATGATAAAATAGTTTGATGGAAATGATAAAACAAAAATATATTTGATTTTGGATCATGAAAAATTTTAAACTTATAATTAAATAAAACGATAAACGTTCAATAGGATAGGCATGTTTAAAAATTATTTAGACCAAGAATTTCAAATCAGCATTTGATCTATAATAAGTAACATCCGTTACACGCGTTTGGATAGAATACGAACGAAAAAGATTATTCTAATTACTTCAAATTCACGTTATTAATTGAAATGGATGAATGTATATAAATATTTCCTGTAGTAGTAATTGGTATTTCTAATATCCTACATGCTCGATTATGTTTTTTGTGAAGAAATGGAGATGCCTCATTAAAGGTGAAACCATCGGTCTTTCCTTTCCCAAATTCTGACCGAGTAAAGGACCCGGTACGGTGGCAGGCTGCCCCCTAAAAACATGAGCCAGCCGCCGGGTACAGTTTAATCCTTTGTTTTCTCTTTGTTTCAGGTGACGTCGCGGGTTGAGTGGCCCAAGCAGAGTGCCTCTTTATGGCATAGAGTTATGCAGTCAAATTGTATAATTCTATTACATAAATTGGTCACCGGGGTACTCCCCTTCTGATGGGAAAGTTCATGCAATTCAAGTTGTATGAGTTTTCCACTCATACAACTTGAAACTTTAAAAAAGTTTTTTGCAAAAAATTTCTTAGAACAAAATGTGGAAATTTGATACAAATCTATGTGCATGCACGATATTTGTTCAGTGTGTGCAAATCACACATTTTGTTCTAGAAAATTTTTTGCAAAAAACTTTTTTAAATTTTTGATGAGTTAATTCACTGCAAATAATTTAGATCTAACAACCGAAGCTTAAATCAACTCGGTACGTTAAGTAGTTTACGAGATCTACTACATTCTTTACCGAAAACATGCTATTTTGTTTGAATTTAATAAGTTTTGCAGCAAACTTTTTGCAAAATGTGATGAGTTGATTCGATAGCCAAAGGTTCGTTCCAACTTCTTGCTAAAAAATTTTTGCGAATATTTGTAATGTTTCCGAGGTGAACGGCTGTAAAGTTTACCCAAATTTTCAGTTTCACTGGGGGCTGCGCCTTAAGTAGAGAAAAAGTGCTGTGACACACGGACGGACGGACAGACGGACAGAAAGGTCGCGAAACTAGTAGGATTTTGTAAAATTATTTTACAAAACCCTAAAAAAGGTCACAGATATGTGTGGAACTATAGTTTGAACTATAAAGGAATCAATTGTGAAAGATATGAATATTGTAATACCAGAAGAACTTAACAAAGTACTTGATCTTGCTTTAAATCCTTTTCGTGACTCTGATTCTGTATATAAATTTACTAGCTACATTGAAAATCAAAGTTTGTTCAAAGGGTTCCTTACCCATACTGTAAATAACGAAATATCAATACAAGTCCGGTCTGAACAGCCGGCTCTTGCTGAAAGTAATTCAAAAGCTTACATAATGCCTCTGCGATTTCAGTTTAAGAAATTTTTTGAACTAGAAAATATTCTTCAAGAAACGCTAGATAATATAAAAAGCTTGAAAAATTGTCATAGTTATTCCAATTTCGATAATGGATCTCTTTACAAAATAAAAAAAGATAGAATCGAAAAGGAAATAGTCATACCCTACTTTTTATATTTCGACGATTTTGAGGTTAATAATCCCTTAAGTAGTCATGCAGCAAAGGATTTATTATGTGCTGTTTATTACTCTTTCCCCACAATTCCACAATATCTACTATCAAACCTCAACTTTATTTTTGTTGCCGCTCTTATAAAATCCCGCTTTGTTGAAGATCACGGAAGTAATCCAGCACAATATGGATTGATTCAAGAAATTGGAGTCAGTCCTCAAAGCAACACCTAAATATAATTTCCAGGATATTAACCAAGGCGTATAAAAATATACATAATCTCCCAAGGCTCACACCAACAAACATAGTGTATCAATCATGTAACGCATTAACTTTTAACCAAATCATTAAAATGGAGAAAGCCAAGTTTATCTTCAAAAGTTTAAATCTCAGCTTGTCGTCACAAACACCATTTATTAAAGTCTCACAAAAGAATCAATACAGTACTAGGAACGCAAACCAATTTGTAATTCCTTTTGCAAGGACAGATCGCCTGAAGAACGATGCTACAAATGACGCCCTTCGTATATACAACAATCTTCCAAAATCAGTTAAAGAAGCGAATTCTCTTATGGTTTTCAAGAAAAGACTTAGGAACTATTTAATGAATAACAATTGAATCTTAGTGCAGAAACTTTCAACATAGCATCTTAGGTCAATTATTGATCCTATCTTCGAGATGCCTCGAGAAACACCTACTATTATTATAATATCAGTCCAGTAATTTCAACATAGCATCTTAGGGCATTGTTAACCCTATCGTCGAGATGCTTGAAGAGACAGCTATTCTTTTAGCTCAGAGTTTTTTTTTACTGCGTCGAATTTATAATTTTTTTTTATCTCTGAGAGCTGATCACGATATGGACAAGACAAGATTAACCGGAGGACTTCACATATTTTTGTGTGCCCCCTTATACCGATGTGTTATACATTGCCTGGGTGGCACACCTGAGGAAACGACGAAATGTGAAGTGCAGATCGCACGAGCGTAGTGCGACGAAGAAAGTGTGATGGAGAGAGTGGAAGGGAATGGAGGTAAAAAAAAAAAAAAAATCCGATACTTAGAAGAAACGGAGATTGATATAAATTCTAGAGGCGAAACTTACCATGTTCATTTTATTTTAGGCCTTATATCAGGAGATAATCTATGAATGAATAGTATACTCGGATTTTGCAAATCATTCAATCGCGATAAATTTTGTCGTTTATGTAGAAGAGGCGAGGCCGATTTACAAAAACATACTAAAGAGTTGGAAATATATCTTAGAGATGCGAAATCCTATACAGAAGATATTGAGATCAATAATTATAAGGTAGCGGTTATCACTGAAAATAGTATATTTAATGATATAAAAACAATGAAAATTTTAGTGTAAATCTTATGCATGATATTTTTGAAGGGATCTGTAGATACGAAATTAGCCAAGCCTTGTTTTATTTCATCAACAAAAATTACTTTTCGATTGAATTTTTATACCTTCGCAAACAAAGTTTTATGTAGGGTGAAACAAAAATAGGGAATATATCTTGCCTTTGACAGATGACACATCTAACAAAATCAAACTTAAAGATGACTGCAAGTGAAACTCGAACATTTATACACTTTCTTTCTTTAATCATAGGGGATCACATACCACGAAACGACAAAGTTTGGAAGCTTATAAAGTTATTAGTTAAAATCATAGATATATGTTTGTACTCATCCTTTTCTGAGGATGATATAAAGCTTTTAGAAGAAACTATTGACAGTCATCATCAATTATATAAGGATTTGTTTGGTGCACTTAAACCAAAACACCACTTTTTAGTGCACTATGGGACGGCAATTAGGTCATGCGGGCCCTTAAAATAGATATGGTGTTTGAGATTCGAAGCCAAACATAAAGATTTAAAAAAAATATATCTCTGAAATTATTCAGGAAGAAATAGCGCATATTCGCTTGCTACGAAGGCATCATTCCAATTTTCTAATTTTATAACGGATTTCCACCTTTATTAACATATGAAGTACATAAAAAAAAATGATTGCCTAAAAGAACGTTATTCTTTTTTCGACTCGTTGCAGCTACAAAAAGAACATTTCAAACCAGTGGACCTTGTAACTTATAAGGGAACCGTATATAAACTGAATTTTAATAACATCACTTTTGTTAATTTTGAAGTTTTGAAACATAATGATTAAGAAAAATAACATACAACAAGAGTTTCAATTTCTCAACATGTTTTACTTTTAAATTGTCAGCCGGTAACTATATTAACAATTATTAAATTGCCAATGTTACAGGATTTACTATTGGGCTAGCAGAAAAGTGAATAGACGTGAAGTGAATTCAACAGAATAGTCTGGTGGACCCATAGCTGTATCTGTTGAATTATAGCGATACAATCTGTTGAATCAACTGTATATTAAGGTTACTTAAGCGGTAAACTCTGGTAAAACAACGCCGATACCTGTTGAATAATAACAAAAAAAATCTGTTGAATCAACTGTATATTACTGTTACTTCAACAGAAAATCTGGTGCAGCAATGGATTTGTCTGTTAAACTGATGACAGAATTTCCGTTACTGTAACAGATTTATCTGTGAGTGGTTTGACAGATGCACTGTAAAATTAACAGGCTTTTCAATTGATTGAAACAAAAAATCTGTTAATTTCAAAACAACAGAATGGTGACTGTTTCTTTAACAGTTTCTTCTGTTGGATGAGATTTAACTATAAAATCTGTTGGATTGACCCAGAATTCGATTGGTTTTACAGTGATTTTTCTCTCGGTGTAGAGGTGATTTTTTTGCCACTAGATGAAGGGGTGATCGCAGCCTTTAAGGCTTATTACAGCAAACACAGTTTTAAGCGAATTTTAAATTCGATTAAATGCTGTTCAGATGAAACAGTAACGAGTCGCTGGAAGAAAATTAACATTGCCAATTACATTGGTGACATCGGTGCATCCTGGCAGGAAATAAAATCTAGCTCAATCAACGCTTGCTGGTGACAGATATGGCCATATGTGGTTGAAAAGGAAAGCACTGTCCCACCAGCCCAAGATGAGGAAGATGAAGTAGTCCGACTAGCACATCAGATTGGTGATGAGGGATTTGACGATATTAGACAAGACGAAATTAGCAAATTACTGAATTCTTATGAAGAGGAGTTATCGGATGAAGACCTATTGGAACGAAAAGGAGAGAAAAGTAAAGAATCTGAAGATGTTTTGTGTGAGGAAGGGAGCCCGGAAAATGCGGGTAAGTATTTTGGCTATTTTTTCTTTTGTTTTCTTCATTCAATATTTTGTATGCAGGCCAACGTTTTTCTTCTAAACAACTTAGGGAAATTCCAACCGTAAGGGACCAACTTGTTCAAAAAGCAATGGATGTGGACCCATCTCTTAATCGAAGTTTGCAGTTTCAAATCCTTATGCGGAAATACTTACAGAAGTCCATTTATCAGCACAAAAATTTTTAATTACGAGTTATTTCTTTTCATCTACGTCGAAAACTAACAATAGAAAAAACTAACATGTACCTACACATTTATTTTTTATTTACACACTATAATTTTGAATAAATATTTTTTTAATCGTGAATTTTATCCCAATTGTTGCCGTTGTGGAACGTAACCCCCTAATTACATAGGAAAGTAGACTCAACATTCGCAGATTTAACATTCTTGGCAGTTTTAAGGAACCTAACCCCGGCGAATGTTAAGGGATTACTGTACTGCAAATGGATATCAAGGTTTTGTACGGTTTCAAAACGGTTTTCTAAAGTCTGCAGAGAACATTATAGCACTCGTTGTGAAGTGAAAATTATTTCAGTTCTTATACCCGTTTAATTTTGATTGCCTTCCAAAGTAAATGAATAGTAGTTTGTTAACTACTGTCGAGTTGGCAATAGAAGGTGCAGAACATGTGCCTTATTTACCCATCTTAAAAAGTATAGTTGCACAGTCGGTAGTGCAAGGTAAATTTCAAACATGCAAGGAATGTGTTCTGCACAAAGTCAAAGTCAAAGTCAAAAGCGCTTTATTTAATACTAATCGTTATAAATTTTAAAAGAATATAAAGCAAAATCCAAACAATAACAATAAAAAACTTAATGGCCCAAATGGCCCTCTAAATTTGTACGTTATCATTAAACACATTTCAAAAAAAAAAAACTATAGCAAATTCAAATCAATGAAGATTATTACATATTTTTACAATTCAATTGGAAAAAGGAGAAAAAACCGACCAACACTATTCTAAAATTATTTATCATCTTAACACTACAGTGAACTTTGATCCTACACCTAATATGTTTTAACTTAATTCTAATAAATGCAATCAAAAACTTTATCTTATACTATAAAAATCTATAACAACGTTCCTAACCTAAGCGTTTAACCTTATCTCTAACCTAATATAATAAACATAATATAAACCTAACATATACCTAATTTTTAACAAAAATAAACAATAACACTAAATGTAGCAATAATGAGCTGAAACTCAGAAACTAAATAACGAAAAACAACAAAACTGAAAATAAACACGAATAATTTAGACATTGTCATTCAGCCACCAATACCTAGAGTGCCCCGTCTCACCTCGATCAGCTTCAACGAATCTAGCAAATGAGTATCTCCATTGGAATTGTTGGTCTCGTGAGCTCAAATTCGGAGGATATTTTATCTTCTTATCGGTGGCCCGTCGATATATGTGATATATGACTGGGACGCCGTCAGAATCAAAAACATATCCATTCATGTCCAAATACACGAATGCTTCTGGAGGAATGAAGCCAGTAGCGAGGCAAGTCGCTATATACCCGTCTGTAGGGTGGAACGGCTGTGAAATCCAAGGGTTTTCACTCACAGTCACAGATCTTGCGATATGATTCCGCAGAAGTTTCAATATGAAGATATCGACTCTAGTCACTTCAGCAGTTTGATAAATTCTTCTATTCGATGTATAATGTTTCCAATCCGTCTCAGGCTTTCTGTACAAACAAGTACATGCACGAAGACATTTCCTTTCGAAAACTCTTAATTTTTCCATAGTACTAGCGCTCTGGTTGTACCAGATCTGACATCCATATGTCAAAACTGGTCTAACCAGTGTCTTGTAACAGATAACTTTGACCTTTTGATCAATGTATCTGGAATGAAAGAGTTTTCGAAGGGCCATGACTACTTTAAGTGCCTTACTGAGCATGATATTCACATGTTCAGTATAGTACAGATACTGATCGAGATAAACACCGAGGTATCGAACACAGGATTTATGTGGAATCCGTTCAAGACTACCCTCACCAGCCATGATGTGGAAATCTTTCAAATTGCGTTTCAGGTTTTGACTGACCCCCCGCAGCGTTGTCCAAAATAAGATTGTTTCACACTTCTGCACATTGAATTTCATTCGCCAATTGTCAGTGTACAGCTGTACATCATTGAACATTTTTTGGAGATTGCTCTGAACTATTGTAGCTTTTCGGTCTGCCGTATAGATGATCAGATCATCAGCAAACGCTACCAATGATCGTGTTGGCGAGACGTTAAAATCAAAGCCGTTCAATAGCTTGCGAATGAAGATTGAGAAGAGCAGAGGCGCAGTAACTGTTCCCTGCTGTAGACCATTCAAGACCTTGAACTCGCGCATCGTTGTCAGATTTCCATCGGTTACGACAAACGATTTCCCGTATAACATATTACACATCATGGCGATAAGGTGTCTGGGGAACTTGTCCTCAAGGAGTTTAAAAATAAGTCCATCTAACCACACCGTATCGAAGGCTTTCTCCATATCAATGAGACATGCTCCAACACATTGTCTATCATTTAGTTTCCAACAGATGTCTGAGGTTACTTTCGTTATTGCATGTGTGGTCGAATGCCTGGCACGAAAACCAAATTGGCAATTTGTAATGATTTTAAGTCTCGTGCGAATGCGGAAACGACCTCTCATCGGTTCTAGACGTTAAGTCTGAGTAGTGCCAACGGATGGTACCAACCGGTCAACCAATCCGTGCACCGTAACCCATTCACGCGATGGCTGCTTGTCGGCCAGCTAGATCGGAGAGGATTTCGGTCACGGGTCCCCGAATGGGTTACGCTCATTTACATATTTCAGCCACCTATACACGCCCGTTTTCAAACACGTTACAAAACAAAACCATACGGAGAGGAAACCTACTTTACGTTACTCCGTATTTCTTCATCAACCAGTCAACGAACAAAATCTAATTTTTACTTCGCGTTCCCGAATTTCCGACGCGGTACCGAAAAGTATACTACGTTAACTCATCCCGACGAAAGCTACTCTAATTAAACGGCAAAACAACAAAGGTACCGCGTACCGCGCGCAACGCGAAACCGACCTCAGCGGATTTTTTCCAAACCCTACCCTCGCGACGGCATACTTACCCTGCACCTCATTTCCCGCTGAAAAGCAGAACTACTGGAAAGGAAAGTATATTTTTTTCGTTAGTAATTCATTTTGTTATTTAAATATCCATGAATAAATTTGAATACATAAATCTTATTACACTTTTTTCTTTCGCTAACATGTGCAAAATATTTAGGTGGCGTGATCCTAGAGGTATGAGACATATAGGGTGTGTATCCGTGTGTGTTCCAATTTTTTCTCACTGTTTGCAAAGGGTAAAAGCTGTGTCAACTTGAACATTCGAATTATTTATACTGCTGTCAAATAGAATTAATGAAGACATGATTTTAAGAAACAAAAGTTTACTTTTAAGTGTAGTCATAAATCCGGAAAAACAAAAAGTCTACAATAATTGTCTATAACTTAAAATCGCTCCTAAAATTACTAAAATACTATCGTTTGAATGATAGCCAATATAAGCAATGAATACTGAACATAAAGCATTTCTAGACAAAGTTCAAGAATTAATGATTCACTATTATAGTAAATTGATGCATTGGTGAATTTGCTATTTAGTCATGAGGTTCGGACACGGTTGATGCGTATGGGCCTCTATTTTATCTTATACCTCCATGGGCGTGATCGATAAGTTATCAATTAACGCTAAATGAAATTGAAAAATTATATACGATGACATTTCAGTCTCTCTTTACACTTTTAACTTTGCAATAATTTAAGGATTTTTAGCACTAAATTTCTACAATATCATTCTGTTAGTTTCGGTGTGGGACCTTATTAAAATATTTATCCAAATTAACGATAAAACACAATAATCGCTTGAAAGCAAGAAATCCGTCAATTGCACACATTCCAATCGCCAATCTGAGCTAGTCAAAAACTCGATTTATTAAAAATTCACGTTTCTATTAAGATTTGTATACAAAATCATAAAGTTTATACAAGTGCGACTGAAATATGCTTCGTACGCACAAAGTTGGGAAAACTATTTCTTGATATTACTACGCAAATTGTCTCTCGTTCTTTTTTTTGGTTAGACACTAACGCAATTGACAAAGTGCCGAGAAAGATTTTATTCCCTTAAATATATATGTTTTTTTTCTTTCACGATAAATTAGGTACTTAACACTATGCTTATTTTGATATTTAGAACAATATAAATATGAATAATGTGAGTGCTAATTTAAGGTTTATCTAATTATTTGCATTTAACTTATAGACACTATTCAAGACTTTGCGCTTACGATATTTTTATAATTTAGTTTTTTAATCTTAAGTAGTTTTCCTCGTCCCATTCGCGGCTTAATTCGTTCCACTAAATTATACAACTACTATACGAAGAACTACAGCAATCTATCTCTACTTTCCATCATTTATGTATACATTTTCTGCTCGAAACTAAATGCAAAACAATTTGCTTAATTTTCCCAATAATCTTAACGAAGATTTAATGCATAATATTCTCTGCTAACCATATTAAATGAATGTCAATAAATGTATTTTGTGCTTAAAAATAAATAAAAGAAAACGATAACTCGTGGCAGTTTGTTTTGGCAGGGTAATAAAGAATTTAAGGACTGTAGGGATTTGAACTCAATTGCTACTATTTTGTCAGAGACCATTCTATCGGAATGTCTAACGTTAGAGAACTCACAATGTACTCTCTGATGTGGAGCTCTTGCGTTGAATTAATGAATTTATGTGAATAAAGTTACACGCTTTGTACTCAGTTGGTCCCTAAGTTTCAAAGAGAGTCAAAAATCCTGAAAACCTGCGTATTTCATGACAGAACGAGTCTAAAGGAGAACACGTTCGAAAAATGGATATTGAAATTGAAGAGATTACTGTCCTTTCGCTCCAGCAACTATTCTGCGGGATATTGTTTTGTTTCGATAAAATAAATCGCCAAGTTTATGATCAAATTCTGCAGTCCCCGAATATATAATATATAGCAAATTAAAATAAATACATTTCAACAATAGAATTGATAACAAATAAAAACATTGCACTAATTACAACTTATGAAACAGAACGGTCGTCGTGGCTGCCGTTCACTTTACCTTCATTTGACCAGTCCCAGTCTTTTCCTTTTGCGCGAAATTTCAATGATTTGTGATGAATTGGACTCTCCGATCGATGACGCCCGTCTTCCTCTCGTTGATCGCCACCATATCCATAGTAATCGTAGTCGAACTCCCATGTTCGGTCTCGGAACTTTTTCTTGTAGTGATTTTCGGATGATTGTCGCTGATACCTGATTGGGATCCTCAGAGCATTGGGCTGCGTTTGATATACGTTGGGGCAGGAAGAGGAGAGCAGCAGCGAACTCGCAGTATTTGAGACAATTGGCAATAAAGGAGGAGTTGCTGATGGTGGGGACGGAGTTTAGGGTAAACCTGCTTCAGACAATGGCGGCTATCTATAGGATCAGACGGAGAGGTTTTTGTTATCGGCACCGTGTCAATGCATTTTGTGCTGTCGCTTCTTCGTTCGCTTAAACTGCTGCTTCGTCCAGTGGTGGTAACGACTGGTCCAACAGCGATATCCAATTGCGACAAAGATGAGGATGATGAAAGAAGCGTTCGCGTATCGCTGTTGCTTATGTGTGTGATTCCCGAGTCTGGAGATGTATTACAGCTGATCGAAGGGGCCGTGTCGTTTTCTATCGATCATCTTGTTTTGTCCAGTTCAGTGGAAGCCAAGGCAACTAGGCGATCAAATCCAGAGCTTATACGATCCTGCCAATGTGTCTCATCCTCCGGTAAAACATCTTCTACTTTCGTTTATCAATTAAATTATTTTCTCCCGGATATACGAGTATGTGGGTGGTTAAGGCTCAAACTACCATTAAATACATGTATCGAATCTAATGATAAGTGGATTCTAATATAATTTCGCCTGTTTGTTTCTCGCAGGTGGTACGTGTCTTCGACAACTTTTTCTTATTTTATTAACTCATATCTATTGACTTTGGAGTCCCTAGAAGTCTCTTCGTTTCTTTCTTTGTTGTTTTTTTTTGTACGAGTATAATCAAAAGATTCAATGATTTTAAACGCTCTTTACTAACCTCCAAAACTATGTCGCAGAAATTCTACATCGAACTGGCCATTTTTCCCATCCTCATTGCAATCGTGGCCGACATGTGTCGAGCGTACGAATCTCCTTTGACGGACCGGTGAAAGCATCACATCTCCATCGTCTTCCGATACACGACCACCCGCGAATTGGCTAAGCCTTAGCGGCGCACTGCTTTATTCGGTCTGACGTGCTCACGTTTGGGTTCAGGCTGCAACACAAAATCCTCACTCCATCCACAAAACTCACAATAGAATTTTTCACCCCAAAATTCCGCTGCGATCCATGCAATCGCTCTCGATGGCACTCACTACCCTCACCACACACTCTGCCACCATGTGGCTGTCAAACTTCTGTTGGCATCCCACGATAAAATAGACGTGGGATGTGCACTGGTTGCAACCAACGTAAAATGACAAGCCACCTAGCAGCAAAGTGTGTTGGTAGTGGTCACCAGCGGCATCGCATGATTCATTACAAATTCGGCATCAACTCATTTTCCTCAATGTGGGCGTTTAATCCTCTGTTGAGTATCACTTCAAACACCTTGCTGATGTTGGGCAGCAAGCTGATTGGGCGATAGCTTTTCGGGCATGAAGGTTCTTTTCCTTTCTTCAAGATTGGAAATACCTTAGCCTTTTTCCACTCATTTGGGAAACATGAATTGCTCAACATGTTGTTGAACAATATGCAATAATTCCTAATAGCAACCTCCGGCAAATGTCGGAGAACTACATTTGGAATACCATCAGTACCACATGATTTCTTGTTGTTTATCCTGCGAAATATGAAACACAAGTCTTCATAGCTGACAAAATAACCAATAAGATTCAAGCTCGGTATCAGGTCAGATGTTAATGTTTCATTGAAATGAAGAATTGATTGGCCGTTCAGGCTTGACTTGAAGTCGGAAACTTTTGCTTCAACGATCTCTGAAACTACTTCATTCCCTCTCTCAGAGTTTGGTAGATGAACCAATTCAAAATGTGTTCCAATCAAGGCAAGTTTATCCAATCCTTCACTAATAATCCTGTTTCCATTTCTATCCGGAGTCGTACTATCAATTTCGATACCAGCCCTATCGAGAAGATTTATCTCATCACTAGTGACTTCAAGATTCGATACCTTCACTCGAGACTTCTTGCGGAATATGCTATTCACTTTCGTGAACACGCCGTCTGGGTCCTGTGGGCTAATACCCCTCAATTTTTCCACCCATTGATTGCTGACGTCACTCCTGAAGTATGACCGGATTAAGTTCCGGACATTCTTCAGATGTAATTTCAACAAAGCCAACGAGGGATGATCGTAATCCAAAAATCGTCGATAAATATTGTTGACGCGTGTGAGAAGAAGGCTTTTCAACCTTGCGATGGTTGGTGTTTCATATCCTTCCATATTGTTTCGAAGTTTAATCTTGGGAACTACTTTCTCAATCGTTTCAACGTCAGCTTCTCTAACTTCGACAAATAGAGATCTATTTCATCGTTAGTTAGATTTCTGTCATTAGGAACCATTGGGCAAGAGTTGCCACCATCAGAACGGGGACATTGCTTCTGCTACTCGCGATTAAACTTCTTTTGAAACTTTCCCCAGTCTGTTTTTTTGAAGTTCAACCGATGATTTTCGTGTTGAACTGGAATGAGGAAGAAATCATTCCTTTGATGATTGATTTCCATTACGATTGGGTTATGGTCGCTATCATAAGGAAGCACTTGCAGTTTCCGTTGAGGACTATTAAAGTTGAATTCGAGTCTTGCGTCAGCAATGCAGAGGTCCAAATATGAATTTGTCCTAGGGTATGCTGGGAACTCCGACCCATATAGATTGCACCTGTATTCAATCTGGTTCTCTGTTATCCACGATTTCAGAAATACACCTCTTGGATTATTGGTGGCGTTCAGCCATGATGTATGCTTGGCGTTCAGGTCACCAGCAAGAATATAATAATTATGATGCCTGTTCAACTCGAGTATTTCAAACAAGGAATTGAGTTCCTCCTTGAGCCTATGAACAGTTCCACCAGTTGCATAGGCAGAGATAACGAAGAGGTTATCCCCACCTGGCCGTGAAATTTTGATAACGGACACTTCAAGAGATTCAAAGCTTTTGAACTCGACTTTTTCAATATTTTGGAAACAATAGGGTCTTCGAACCAATATCCCGGTGCCACCTCCCCCATCACCTATTACCCTATCGTTTCTAACGAATTCAAAATCCTTGAATGTCATGGAGTTCCATGAATTGAGGTGGGTTTCGGTGAGAAGCATGATGTCAGGGTTTTGCTTAACAATGAATTCAAGGAGATAATCACGCCGATGTATAGTAACAATGGAGTTGACGTTGATCGAGATGAGACGAATCCTATCCATGGGAATGTGACTGGATGACAAACTATTTTGGAGCATGTTGACCTAAACTTTGAAAAACGAAATTGATTTTTTGGTCTTGCTTATTAATTCTATCTGAAAGCGATTCAAGTTGCTGGTAGATTTTAAGAAGCAGCTCATTATTGCCACTTACATTATTTATTTTGTTTATATTGTTGTCTGCTGGTCCTCTGGCAGCAAGTGCAAATGATACCCCGGGTTTGATGAAGTTGGTAGGTAACAGATTGTGATTTACTTTGGTTTGCTTTGGGGAAAATTTAGCTCTTGCATCTTGATACCGAGGGCATCCTCGGTATGATGCTGGATGACCAAATGTACCGCAATTAACACAATACAATTTTTCTTTTGGCTCCATCTGAGCCAATTTGCATTCACCGGGGGCGTGGATATCTTTGCACTTAACACAGCGATAGCGCATTGCACAATTGGCAGCCGAATGACCGAATCGTTGACACCTGTAACACTGGTTGACCTCAGTTTTTTTGGAGAACTCTAAAGTTTAAGTACCTTACCTGTTGGAGGGCACTCGGACTGCTGTCGTTGGAAATTTGGACCAAATAAAATGGTAATATTTTACCTTCTACAGTTGATCTCCTTGTAGAAAAATTTTTCACACACATGAACTTAACAGCTGGTGCTGCTTCCTGCAACATCTAAAGGAGATCAACTGTATTCTCCCCACAGTCCAGGCCCTTCAACAGGAAGGTCTGATTTTTTTCCGCCTTTAGCGTATATGTGAAGTGGGGAGCTTGGACACTATTAAGAGCATCTTTCGCCTGTTTGAAGTCAGCCAGTGCCTTTGTCTTGATCGAGAGCTTATCAGCGGTCACTCTTTTAATTTCAAAGTTTTCGATTTTATGTTCGGCTGCCAATAACCGAACCATATCTCCTCCACGCTGCCCAAAAACGTTAATTGGAGAAACTTTTTCATTACCTTATTAATTTTATTAGGAGGACCAGCAGACACACCGGTTGGCTTCTTCTCCTTTTGCTTAATTTTTAATTTTAAATATTTAATGAAATTATTTTCGCTATCAATATTACCTATCTTATCGTTGCTCTCTATCTCGACGTCCATTTCTTCGTGCATTGCAGACAGCACCGCATAATAATTGGCGCTGTCGTTCGCTCCTCCTGCACTCAGGATATTTTCCGCATCATAGATTGTCTTGCTCATATATTGCGATTTCGTTTTACATGTTGGTACTCCTTTCCCGTTGGTCTTGCTTGTTGTTTCCTGTTTTTCATTCTTCTTAGTTAGTATCAGCTCTTCTATGCCGGACGTATTCTGTGGCTTCGCTTTTTGTTTGCTCCCATTTGACAACGTCCGGACCATATCTTCCAAACTCTGTATCCGGAGTTTTAATTCGTCATTTTGTTTCGTAACCCTTGCATTCTCCATGGTTACTTTTTCATAATCTTCGCTTGAAATCGTAATTCGCTTTCCATGCTCACAATTGTCTTGTTCATTTTTCCGCTTGTTTATTTTATCATTTGTAATTTCCAAAATGCCCAGCTCTGGGTCCCCCAGCGGTGGGAAGCCGTCGGGCTCCTCCATCCCCCCGGTGAAAAAAACTTTTTTTCTTTCTTGAAACTTTCTCGCAGGTAAAGTCAAGATACTCGATAAATTGTTCGAATAGTTCGACAATGTAATAAGTTTCTTTATAAAATTACTTTCTAACTGACGTTTTTAAAAATTATTTTAATTTATAAAAATTCTTGACAGGAGCGAATTAAAAACACGTCTACACGCAACGAGTGCTAGACGTAGAATATTCAATGTGTTCTGCACTTTTTTTATGTGAAACATAGTAATATCGATGCAAGCATTTGTTTTGCCGAAGTAGGCTGACAGCTTACGGGAGCTTGTTCAAGGTATTGTCACAAATTGTACAAATTTCCGACATATGGCATTTATTTTACGTCGGTTTTGGTAGCCATCCTTTTAGGTGAGTTTCGTTGTGAGACGGGTTTCGTTTCGAAATGTCTGAAGTAAACGTGAAATAAATAAGCGATTTCCGTTTTTGACGGGTAACTCCGTCTTTCATTCTAACTTCCTGGTTTTGCTTTTTGGGTCATTACTAAACACCAACTAAAGACATATTAACTCATTCTGATGAATTTATTTCAGACCATATTATTTTCCTCATTTTCCTTAGATTTTCCGATCAGATGGTATTTTTCAATTTATTTTTCTTTGCATTTAATGCCTTCAAAGCGTAAAGAAAAGATAAAAGAAAAGCCGCTTGCTTTGTTCACAACATTACCTACATCTTTTTTAATGCACCACTATCATGCATTAAATTGGAATTGTAAATAGCTATTAAACAATTTTTCATTGCTTCGATGAGGTCAACATTGATCTGTGCAATTATAGTTGCAGTGCAGTGGAACACATGCTTTGCATTTGATTACGTATGATCATTAGATTAAACGTAGCTGTGATCAAATGGATGCAATCAATTGGAAGAGGTAATGTACGTAATAAGGGTAGTGTTATATTATTGTAAAAAATTAATGCCTACTCGTAGACTGAATCAAACGATTAAATAAGGTAGATGCTGTTCTTAATACAAGTATTAATGTTTAGAATATATTTTATACAACCAAACCACCTTTTTTGAAGATGGCATACTTCAGACTTCGAAGTTACAAAAAGATCCGAAGAGGACCCTTAAAACCTAATTAACATATTCTATTCAATCCATTTATACACGACATCAATAAAACACTCAACAGTAGTTTCAATTTAACCATTAGCTAGATAAACCACATATGGTAGTTCATAGAAAACTAAACTCAAAACCATAAAAGACGCAACCACACTTTCCGCATCCAATCTAAAAATGTTCGAAGCACAATCAAAATTGCTTCTAAATAAGCCATTCACTACTGCTAAACCATTGATTATAGCAATAAGGAAAACTGTCATGATTTTTCGCCCCCTTGCTGTGCCATGTCGATTATGGACAATTTATTCACACTGAGAGCTCGTGCTAAAGTAATTGCTTGGTCGATTAAATTTTTCAGAATCATTTATGCTACAAAAAGCGCCAAAGCGCGCCCCAATAAGGCAATGGGCAATGTGGCTAAGCCGTGTGAGATGCTGCGCTGATAATAGTGTACTTACCAAACGCAAGAATGGTAAGCGGCAAGCGTATCGGTAAAACACACAATTGGTGCATTATACTCGTACGAGTATATGCATGTTAGCAATTCCGTACTGATGCAACCAGTAATAATAATTGCTTTGGCGGTGGTGGAGCATCATGTGGCTGCCAGGACCGGCGGCTATTCACAAGGTTCGCAAATGGGACCACATTTGTTTACGATGTGTAACATTAAACAAAGCGTAATTTTCCCTTTGGTAATTCGATAGAGAGATGAAGATAGCCCGCGCTTTATATCTCCATCTTTCCGGCAGATGAACCGAAAAATAGAATAAAATTTTTAAGTGGATAAATCTGAACGTACTCATGCATACAAAATTTATAATGGCGTGAATAAGCCCAAGCTGAATGGGAAGGAAGCGTATTTGCATGATATGAAGAGTCAATAGCTTTGAAAAGGAATTTCAATGGTGAAATAAATTCAGTTTATCGCTAAATCCACACACTCAGCTATTATTGCTCATTTACTCAGTTTGCAGAAAATTTCTGATTTAATTTCATCATTTTCAAGTGCTAATTTCACTCATTCGCGGGCTATTTGCTCGTTAACTTTAATTTTTTCTACATTTTAAATAGTCGACAGACATTCTTATCTAAAATGATTTCAGGCGCCCCTAATTTGTTGGTTCTGACAATTTCGGCGAGGAATGTGAAAAATTTTTCAATTTGTTTCGTGCAAATATAAAAATATACAAAATATCTTAAACGGAAATTCACATCCAAGACGATTCTAGCGAGGACGACGCCGCTCTCGATGTCGATGATTATGACTGGACTTGACTGGACTGGTCAACACATCAAATGAACTTGAAATATTTTCGATTCGCGGGCAATTTTCTTAATAAAATTCCACTCATTTCGTAGATAAAAATAACGCAAAAAAGATATAAACAGCAACTTTAATTAGTTTGCTATTTATGTGTTAATGATAATGTTTTAGTGTGCATTATGATTAATGGCTGAAGGAATTTATAATACTTCTGCAATTTCCATCTGTTTTATATGAAGAATGTGTTATATGTATTGTTTGGATATCTGTCTTTCGAAATTATTATTCGTATTTGAACAATCTGTTGGGTTGCCATTGAAAGGAAATTCCTTGCATTCCTGATACTAATGAGTCAATAGATAACATATAATTTAAAGCGCTTATTTAACGTTTCATTGATGGTTTGGACAGCTGATTAAGAAGGAATTCGATAAATTTGGCATTGCATTGTTAATGCAATTTTAAGTTTATCAATTCTATCGCACGTTCCACATTCATTTTAAATTGAATTAAAATTAAATTATAATATTGTACAATGAGTTTAGACAAGGGCAATTCATATTGATCGATATATTTTGTAATGAAAATGCATTTACTCAATCAAGGTTTTTATTTTAAAGTTTTGAATAAATTTCTAGCAACAGTGAATACCCCCGACGATATACGAGGTGTGTTCAAAAAATATCGCGAATTTTGTTTTTTTTCAAAAATTATTTATTTATTCATGACTATCTATTTTGTCCCCTTCAAAGTAATCCCCATGAGATATTATACACTTGTGCCAACGGTTTTCCCAATCTTCGAAGCATTTCAAAAAATCATTTTTTTTAATCTTGTTCAGCTCCTCCTTCGATGCCGTCTTTATCTCGTCAAGCGTAGCGTAACGTCGTCCTTTCATGGGCCTCTTCAGTTTAGGAAACAAGAAAAAGTCACAGGGGCCAGATCTGGGGAATACGGTGGCTGTGGCATCATTAGTGTGTTGTTTTTGGCCAAAAAGTCGCGCACAAGCAACGATGTGTGAGCAGGGGCGTTATCGTGGTGCAAAAGTCAATTTTTGTTCTCCCACAAATCCGGGCGTTTCTGGCGGATTGCTTCGCGCAAATTGCGCATTACTTGCAGGTAATATTCCTTATTGACCGTTCTTCCCTGTGGCACCACGCCCCTGCAATCGAAGAAAACTGTCAGCAAAACTTTCACATTCGACCGAACTTGGCGCGCTTTTTTCGGTCTTGGTTCATGCGGCAGCTTCCATTGAAATGATTGAGCTTTGGTTTCCACGTCATAACCATAAACCCACGATTCGTCACCAGTCATGACCCTTTTGGAGCAAATATGGTTCGTCGCGGACAGAGTTTAACATCTTGTAACGGTTTCCTACTCCGTCTCGTTCGATCTCAATCAGAACCGACCTCTCATCGGTTCGAGACGTGCAGTCTTGGAAATGACAACGGACTGTACCCTTCAGGTCAACAAGTCCGGTCACACTTAGTCTACTCCGTGGTGGCTGCTTGTAGGCTAGCTAGTTCGGAGAGGAGTTTCGGTCGCGGGTCTTACGCGAGCAGACTAAGTCCGAGTTACGTAACTCAGCCACCGATTCACATGCCCGATTTACAAACGCGTCAACAACTACTCATCCAGAACAGGAAACCTACGTTACGTTAGTTCTGGATGTGATCTCTCCACAGATCTCAAATCAAAACACTACAAAATCACCATAGGCGCGTTACCAAATCACCGACGCGGCATCAGAAAATAAGCTAAACTACCTCAAGTCCAAAATAACCTACTCTAATAAAAGAAACGAGCGCAAACAAGGGTACCGCGGACCGTAACCGACTAGAAATCAATCATCCGCAGATTATGAAAACCTAACCCTCTTCAAGACATACTTACCCTCGGTCATCACTTCCGCTGCAGAAGAAAGAGCATGCGGAACGGAAAGGCTTATGGCTTCTTTAGTAATTCATCTTTACTTTTCAGATATTTCATTTACAATAATTATTGAAAATTAATCGTTTTAGAATTATGAGCAAACTATAAGCTCCTCTCCTTTTTATTTTTCCATATGAAAAAATATAGACTAGCCTAGTATATAAAACGCAACAGAATACGTAGAAAACTAATAATAATAATTAAAAAAAACATTTCGTACTTTAACTTTGAGTGGAATATTTAATTGGAGACATTAAATAAACAACTTTTACGTCACCAGCGAAATCACACGTTATAATAGTATTGTTTGGAATTTTTTTAGTTGCTATCAGATTTTCTTTCCCCATTCGTTTTACTTACATCAAAATTTAAGTTTCAAGTAAAAATATGAATATTAATTATTCAACAATTACATCTTTACTAATGAATAATGATCTTCATTATTTCTATTTACATATCGCTTCATTTAATGAATTTCCATTTACATTTTCCGTATGCATCTTTTTCATTACTATTCTAAGATATCAAATGCCAAATGTACTTTTAAATCGTATTCATAGTTTTACGAATAATTATTTTTATTTATTCATATATTTTTATATTCTAAAATTGAATAAAACTAAATTATTTAATTCTCTCTGATACTCTAATTGAATTATTGTAAACGTATCTACTCTATAAAGTTTTAGGAATTGTTGCGCGTATAATTTCATCACAAAATTAAGGTAAAAGTGAAATCAAATTACATTTCACTCGATGCTCAAAAAAAAAATTTGGAAGAACGTTGAATAAATTTTTGTGTTTAATGTTGGAATAATAGCTAAAATCACTTATTAATATAAACATCAAAATTTGGCTAAAATTTGTTTAACACTCTTCTTGTTATGCTTTATTTTCTGCAGCTGCTAATATATGGTATTTAGTATGATATAAAAACTTGGCAAACATATTAATTTACGATGCTCTTTGACACTAATTGCACATTTATGTAAGATATTATTTTTTTTCGATCCTCAAGTCACGTTACTTTTTTAGGGTTTTGTAAAATAATTTTACAAAACCCTTCTAAAATCGCGTCCTGTCTGTCCGTCTGTCCGTCTGTCTGTCTGTCCGTCCGTCCGTCCGTGTGTCACAGCAGTTTTTCTCGGAAACTACTTAAGCTAGAAATATCAAATTTTGTATATAGGTGTAAAGTGGTGATCTCTTCAAAGTTCAAATATAAAAAAATTTTATAAGGCATTTAAGGGGGGTCTCCCCATATAGGGGAGTGACCCCCCGAAAAAAAATTTCATTGAAGGGGGCCGATATGGGTATCAAATGAAAGGTCTCAATGAGAACTTTTCAAAACAGGTCTTTGTTTGGCAAAGTTTGCTTCGAGGGGCGCACAGGGAGGGGAAATACACGAAAAATTTGTGTCCCCCCCCCCCTCGCGATTGGACACCTGTGATCCGAAAAATCTGAAAAAAATCAAGAATGTAGGTCTTGATGAGTACAACAACAACAAATACGTTAGAAGTCGCAATTCACTCAACTTTGTTAGTAATAGTATGATTTATCGATTTTATGTTTTCTTGAATAAAATCTTAACGGTGCCTTTAAATTCAATAAAGTTCAGTAATCAGATGACTATTTATAAGATTGATCTATTCTGAAAGTTTCATAAAGATTGAATCATATTTAGCGAAGTTATAGCGGTTTGAATTTTCCCGTATTACTATGGAACAATATGCGCTGCATTTATTACTATGGCAACATATGGCTATGGAACAACACGCGCTTTTTACCGACTCAGACACTACAGTTTTGCTAGGATTTGCATGAAAATTTCAGGAATGATAGGTGTCATGTATATCTTTGAGAATTGGTTGAGCTGGTGGTATCAGTAATCGTAAAACAAGAAAGTGATTGTTTTAAATGCGAATATTGAATAATTTTGAGTTATTTTTTCCCAACTTCAACGTTTAAGGTGCATGCTTTGAACACTTGATTCAATTTAATGAATGACTGTAGATCAGTACCTACAATTAATGCTTGTAAGTGAAACAAGTCAAGGAGGCGGGAGAGAGCTCCTAGCAAAAGGGTTTTGTAACCATTCACGGATTCGAAAAAATTGGCCATTAATCGATGATACCAGTACAGGAGAGTGGCCCCTGAAAAAAAAATTCATCAAAGGTAGCCGATATGAGTATGAAATAAAAAAGTTTTCGTAGGAGCTTTTCAAAACAGTTGTTAAACTGCCAGTTTTTGCTTCAGTGGGGGCACAGGGGGTACATACATGAAAAATGTGTTTCCTCCGTCGCGGCTGGACATGTGAAATAATTATCAAGGGAGATATTTATGAGTATACCAATACCAAAAAACCTCAGAAGTCGAAATTCGTTCAACTTTGTTAATAATAGTATGATCTTCGTATTTCATATTTTCTCCAATAAAATCATCTTTGACATGTTTCTTGATGTGATTCGATCTGGTGACTGCATTTTGTAAATTGAATACAAAACCCTTCTGACATGAGCGTAGGTCTGTTTACCCAACTTGTTTTAGGAGGAAACTGACGGTGATGCTAAGTATGCCATAGAGGAGGTAGGATTTTAATATTCCGCGAATGGTCAATTTAAGTGAAAGCTGCTTTCAGGACCGTGGCAGAACAGACGATCGGACATCAAGCCTAGTGCAAGAGAAATGATTGGTTCGATTATGAGGGCCAAAATACATTAGATAAAAAGAATCAGGCGTACAAAGATTTCGTAGGTAGTAGCCAGCACGAAGAGAATACACTATGAATATCTCAGAAGAGTAGCGAATGACATCATTAGAATTAAGAAAAGAAAATACTATGACGACCAATCGAGAAGTATAGATGTAAGTTCAGTGAGCAACAACACAAGACAAGCATACAAAGTAGTGAAAAGCCTTAAACGTGGTTACCAGCCCAAACTCACGCTCTGTCTTGAGGACATCGGCAATATCATCGCTGATGAAACCAAAATTAAGGAAAGATGGGCAACATCTTTAATCCTCCGCACAGCTCCAAAATATCGGAGCCTATAGATGTCGGCGGAAGACTTCCATTGGGGAATCGATGAGATTCCAGTACAGTCAACCATATTTGAATAATCTTTGATCCGCTTCCCATGCAACAACAATTAATTTTACCCAGCAAATATATAACAAAAAGTGATTTCCATATTTTGAAGAACTTGCAAACCAATCATAACTTAAGTGGAGAAATATAATGAAACAAGTAAGAATACAAACCTGTGCTTATTCAAACTTGGATAAGCATGTACAATCGTGATTACCTATTCTCCCACCCCTGTATGCATATATATTCTGAACAGTTTAAAACTTCATTACACCCACACTGTAAAAAAAATTATTTTATCTTACCCGTTCTTGAAATCAAGCGTTATCAAAAAGTATCGCGAATTTTGAATTTTCGCGGGTTACGTTTATTCAAATTTCGATTTTTTTGTGGCGTTATGTTGGTACTCATGTCTGTCACTTATGCCGACAAGCTCGGCCATTTTGAATGTTCACTTAATCGGTGATAGCTGCTTTACTTGCAAGTGTTTTAAATCGTCTTCGATTTTTACTTATTCAAAAAAATGGATCAAAGAACGTGTATCAAATTTTGTGTGAAAAACGAAATTAAGTGCGCGGATGCATTCCGAATGTTGACTGTGGCATACGGAGAAGCTACCTTGGACCAAAGCAACGTTTATCGGTGGTACAAAATGTTTTTAGAAGGCCGAGAAGATGTGAACGACGAATGCCCGAGCACTTCAACAACAGACGAAAAAATTAATGAAGTGGAGAAAATGGTATTGGCCAATCGTCGAATCACCGTTAGAGAAGTTGCTGAGGACCTAAACATATCGATTGGCTCGTGCCATTCGATTTTATCAACGATTTGGGCATGAGACCGGTCGCCGCGAAATTCGTACCAAAATCGCTCAATTGCGACCAAAAACAGCAACGCATGAACATTGCTAATGAGATTGTAATGTGACGCCTACGCCCGGGAATCGGAGTGATTCCGATCCTGAACCCTGGCACCCGGCCAGATATGTATGACTTCGAAGTGCAAGCAGACTTCATCATTCGTGCAGCTATCATTGCGCCGAAAATATTTTTCTTCAAATATTTATATTTGTGGAGAAATATTTTCTGTCAATGTGATCCGCTGTAGTAAAACACTGATACATTTCGAAACATATCTATCTGGCAATGCCTCCCACAGTTGCCATCCAAATGTCAGACGAGGATCGAAATAGCCGGATGGTATCAACTCGTGGCGTACGGTATAAGTTACGGAAGGAGAGCGGGTGTTGTGCTATGAACCGGATCCAACAAAGGCAAAAGTATTGGACGATTCTAAGGTTCTTAGGTTCGTGGAAACAAAAGACAAGCGAGGCAAGAAACTAATTCAATATAAAATTCATTTTCAAGGTTGGAATTCATCTTGGGATCGACGAGATAATTCGGATTTCGTTCTTAAGGATGCTGAGGAAAATCGTCAACTACAAAGGGATTTGGCAGAGAAAGCGCAACTTCAGTTAGCTGCCTATCTGTATAGAAGAGAAAAGCGCAAACGAAGGCGATGTTCTAATAATGTACGAAATCGTGTATCATCAGATGTTGCAAGTGACGGATACAGCAGAGTGAAAGAGGCAGGCGACTTAATTCCAGGTTAGATTAGATATAGTAAAACTAGTGATGTAGCACGTGTAAACAGTTGATGCCATACAATTTGATGAGGATATCAGAAAGATTTTACGATAGAAATTCTTTTCTACGATTCAGAATCTTTCGCCATCAATCCCTGCCCGGTTTCAACCAGAATTCGAACTACTGTTTCAATCAGCTGTTTGGCTGGGATCCATCGGCAACCAATTTGCATCGTTTGGTCATCAATTGCTTTTAATGTGCTACGAAAGATGAATTAACCCGAGTGTAAGTCCGGATGTAACCATTCCCAATATATCCCTCGCAACGAATCAGTTCACTGCATTATCATCGCAGCCCCAAAACCATATATCGCAAATCTCACCGATTCCCGTTTTATCGTCTAAGGGAATTGGTTCCATAGCTAGCAGTAAGAACGGCGAAGTAGATGACTACTTTCCCGTTTAATCTTAAGCAAGTCTTGATGAGGCTGAACAACTATTTGCAATTGTTGTTGAAAAGTTTCGAATCACTTACAATTAAGTAACTAGCAATTGATGTATCAAAAATGATTCCACATTCCGCGAGAGCTTTGTGCATCATTAAGTTAATTAAGCAATGAGCTTTATAAAAAAAGGCACATTGAGTAATGTGCTATCTAACAGCATTCTGATTCCTTCAAAAAAAGTGAATAGATTATTACTTGCAACAGAAATAAAACTCAAAGTTAGTATACTAATATTAAATATATACCTCGGTTACCCATCAGCCATTATATTCTTTATATCAGTTAAAACTACCATCACTGAGTATTTGAAACCAACAATTACGTTAAAGAGATAAGAAAAAAAATAGTTTATGCATGTTTTATCAGCTGAAAAGTCTGCAACCATTGTGAGGAGACGGAAAAAAAAATATTGCACCTTTTGAGAGACTTGTTGGATCCTTGCACAAAATAAGACGATCTTAGTTACATCTGCGTAACGAACACATATTATTAACTATCGCTAAATAACATTATGGAATGTTCATTTAAAAAGAATCAAAAAGGCCTTTTTGATAGTTTTATTTTAAATAGATTTTAAATGAAATTTCTGGCCCAATATAAAAGGCAGTTATTTATTTTATATGCTGCCATGCTAGCGTGTAAAAAAAAAAACAAAGCTCATACCTGAATGAAAAACAAGTTGGGTAAGCAGACCTACGCTCATGTCAGAAGGGTTTTGTATTCAATTTACAAAATGCAGTCACCAGATCGAATCACATCAAGAAACATGTCAAAGATGATTTTATTGGAGAAAATATGAAATACGAAGATCATACTATTATTAACAAAGTTGAACGAATTTCGACTTCTGAGGTTTTTTGGTATTGGTATACTCATAAATATCTCCCTTGATAATTATTTCACATGTCCAGCCGCGACGGAGGAAACACATTTTTCATGTATGTACCCCCTGTGCCCCCACTGAAGCAAAAACTGGCAGTTTAACAACTGTTTTGAAAAGCTCCCATGAAAACTTTTATTTCATACTCATATCGGCTACCTTTGATGAATTTTTTTTTCAGGGCCCACTCTCCTGTACTGGTATCATCGATTAATGGCCAATTTTTTCGAATCCGTGAAAGGTTACAAAACCCTTTTGCTAGGAGCTCTCTCCCGCCTCCTTGACTTGTTTCACTTACAAGCATTAATTGTAGGTACTCATCTTCAGTCATTCATTAAATTGAATCAAGTGTTCAAAGCATGCACCTTAAACGTTGAAGTTGGGAAAAAATAACTCAAAATTATTCAATCTTCGCATTTAAAACAATCACTTTCTTGTTTTACGATTACTGATACCACCAGCTCAACCAATTCTCAAAGATATACATGACACCTATCATTCCTGAAATTTTCATGCAAATCCTAGCAAAACTGTAGTGTCTGAGTCGGTAAAAAGCGCGTGTTGTTCAATAGCCATATGTTGCCATAGTAATAAATGCAGCGCATATTGTTCCATAGTAATACGGGAAAATTCAAACCGCTATAACTTCGCTAAATATGATTCAATCTTTATGAAACTTTCAGGATAGATCAATCTTATAAATAGACATCCACGTACTGAATTTCATTCATTCAATTTAAGGGTACCGTTAAGATTTTATTCAAGAAAACATAAAATCGATAAATCATACTATTACTAACAAAGTTGAGTGAATTGCGACTTCTAACGTATTTGTTGTTGTTGTACTCATCAAGACCTACATTCTTGATTTTTTTTCAGATTTTTCGGATCACAGGTGTCCAATCGCGAGGGGGGGGGGGGACACAAATTTTTCGTGTATTTCCCCTCCCTGTGCGCCCCTCGAAGCAAACTTTGCCAAACAAAGACCTGTTTTGAAAAGTTCTCATTGAGACCTTTCATTTGATACCCATATCGGCCCCCTTCAATGAAATTTTTTTTTCGGGGGGTCACTCCCCTATATGGGGAGACCCCCCTTAAATGCCTTATAAAATTTTTTTATATTTGAACTTTGAAGAGATCACCACTTTACACCTATATACAAAATTTGATGTTTCTAGCTTAAGTAGTTTCCGAGAAAATCTGCTGTGACACACGGACGGACGGACGGACGGACAGACAGACGGACAGACGGACAGACAGGACGCGATTTTAGAAGGGTTTTGTAAAATTATTTTACAAAACCCTAAAAAGAACGGAAAGGAAAGATGGTTTTTCTCGCTTAGCGATTAATGCTTTTTTAATTTGTTGTTTCACTATTCTTTTCTTTCTTTCTTTTTCCCTTGTTAGGGTTTTGTACTAAAACACAAAACCCTATTGCAATCACGACCTGTGTCCGTCTGTCCGTCCATCCGTCCGTCCGTCCGTCCGTCCGTCCGTCCGTCCGTCCGTCCGTCCGTCCGTCCGTCTGAATGTCACAGCACTTTTTCTCCGAAACTATAGAGGCTACAGCCATGAAACTTTGTAGAAAGGTCAGAAGTGGTGACCTCTTGAAAGTCTAAGGGTGGAAAAATTTTTCAAAGGGGTTTAAGGGGGTCTCCTCATACAGGGAGGTGACCCCTCAAAAAAAAATTTACACCATTGGTAGTCGAGTAGGGTGTCATTGGTAAGGTCTCAATGGAATCTTTTCAAAACAAGTCTTAAAATTGCCCTATAAGTAACGAGGGGAGCAGGGGAAGGGCAAATGTACGAACTTTTCGCGTACCCCCCCCTCGCGATTGGAGACCTTCCATCCGAAAAATCTGAAAAAAATCATGAATGTAGGCCTTTATGAGAACAACAACAACAAATACATGAGAAGTCAAAATTCACTCAACTTTGTTAGTAATAGTATGATTGATCGATTTTCTGTTTTCTTGAATAAAATCTAAACGGTACCTTTAAACTCAATAAAACTTAGCAAACAGATGATTATTTATAAGATTGATTATTTTTGAAAGTTTCATAAAGATCAAATAGTATTTACCGAAGTTATATCGATTTGAGTTTTCTTGTATTACTATGGAGCAATATGCCCTGTATTACTATGGAAACATATGGCTATGGAGCCATATGTGCTTTTTACCGACTTAGACACTACAGCTTTGCTAGAATTTGCATGAAAATTTCAGGAATGATAGGTATGATGAAGATGAGTACATACGATTGAAACAAGTCGAAGAGGCAGGAGGGAGCTCCTAGCAAAAGGGCTTTGTAACCATTCTAGGGTTCGAAAAAACACGCCATGAATCGATGATTACAGTACAGAGGAGTGGCCCCTGAAAATAAATTTCATGAAAGGTAGCCGATATGAGTATCTATGCGAGCTTTTCAAAACAGTTCTTAAACTGACAGTTTTTGCTTCAGTGGGGGCACAGGGGGGGGGGGATACATGAATAATGTGTTTCCTCCCTCGCGAATTGCACCCGTGATCTAAAAAAGCTGAAAAAATTATCAAAGGAGATATTTATGGGTATAACTATAACAAACACCTCAGAAGTCAATATTCGTTCAACTTTGTTAATAATAGTATGATCCTAAAATTGCACATTTTCTCCAATAAAATCGTCTTTGATATGTTTCTTGATTTTATTCGTTGCTGGTTACTGCATTTTGTAAGTTGAGTACAAAACCCTTCTGACATGAGCATAGGTCTGTCTACCCAACTTGTTTTGAATTTTTTTTTGTAATCTGGTTGACTGCTGATAGTACAGAACCAAATTGAGTATTTGGCCAGGTTCTAGCACGTCATGATAAACAATTCGCTTCCTATCCCACCATGCACACAGCATAACCTTATTTGGTGTCAATCCTGGCTTTGAAGTCGTTTCTGATGATTCACCTTTTTTGACCATGATCTTTTTCAAACGACATTCTCGTATCTTACCCATATTTCATCGCCCGTAATGATTTGCTTCAAAAATGGCTCGATTTCGTTGCGTTTTATTCGGTCGATCAAATTTTTTTGTGTTAATTCATACGGCACCCAAACGTTCACCTTCTTTGTGTATCCAGCCTTAGGCAAATGGTTCAAAACTATTTGGTGATAGATATTCAGTTCTTTAGCAATCTCATGGCTGCTTATTTGTTGGTCTTCTTCAATTTTTTGTAAGATTTCATCGACTTTTTCAGTGATTGGTCGAGCTGAGCGAGGTGCATCTTTGACATCAAAATTTCCAGAACAAAAGCGAGCGAACAATCTCTTGGCTGTGGCTTTTGACAAAGTATCTTGACCGTACCCACCACAAATTTTTTCACGAGCCTGCAATACATTCTTACCTTGATCATAGTGATATTGTAAAATATAACGAATTTTTTCAGCCATTTAACTTATTTTTAAATGAATACAACTTTTGACACGAATGACGAAATACAAGACTGTCCAGATGAAAATTGTAGACTCGAATGTTACCTTTCAAACGCATGTCAGTTTGACTCAATCTGATTATTATTATATATGTATTAATATATATATATATATATATATATATATATATATATATATATATATATATATATGTATACTTTCTTCTCCTTTTTAAGCACTACAGCCCGTCTCGGGCCTTTGTTTAGAGCTAGTTAGACTATCTCATTTTAATGAACGTGTTGATTTTTTCGGAAGTTGGTTTGGTGCAATATTGACCCGATAATATTCATGTGTCGATCTTAAAAATTAGATCTAAGCGTTTCATTGTCTATATATGCATATAAATTAAAATTTAGACTTAAAAAATTAGTTTATCAGCTACTGAAAAGATAAAAAGGTACAAAAACCAATAAAAAGAACAATATATTCATTTCTCACTCTTTTGTGTATTTATAAATGGTTTTGTGTGTGTTGTGTATGATTCTTGATGGCAAACTCGTGGCTTTGAGGATATCGGATCAGATCAAGACATGACGAAAATAGTGGGCTTGACGAAGATTCCAAATCTTGACAATCAAATTTTTTTCATGATTTTATCCATCCTCACACCAGTGACGATGTCCGCAAGACCATTCAAAACATTGTCTAAAAAGTTCGCGCGAAGGGTACTTTTCAAATTGGAATTGTAGAGCCTATGGTATTGTGAAGACGGGTGCTGCCTTCAGATTGTACAGACTACACAATTAATCAAATTAAGGTTAGATACGCGCAGAACTATATGGAACCATAAATGACTATACTTACACTATAAATCATCCCGCCCGGCGTTGCAAAGGATGGTGAAACCGCGAACAGATACCTGTGCTTAACTCAGTTTGCACCAAATATTTGGTTGAAAATACGAAAATAATTTTCCGGGCGTGACACACGACCCAGCAACACTCGACATCTCGTGGCGGTTGACAAACAGAAATCTATCATCTAACACTTGCCAACTGTTTACCAAATTATGAAAGGATGACAGGTCTCTGTCGGGTGTTGTTACGAAGTATAGTCGAAGGTTATTACAGGGCAGTATCCAGGATAGCAGCCTGACATGGGGAGACTGACGGACAGGTGGTTCGAGTTTCGTCCTGGAGGTATAGTGCATTGATGAATAGTGGTCCAAAGGTATGCTCGGGGAAGTGTGTTGCTACTGATGGTTTTATCTCGATGCTACCCAAGCATAATTGTTCACTTACTGAAGTAAATGGCCTTAACTGGCATACTTACATCGAATAAGGACAGATAGGGCGTTAAAATTCCTGGTACCTAGATGGATAAACGATGGAGTGAGTCGTGAGTGTTCTACCCCTAACCTTGGCAATCATCTCCCAGTATCACTCCCAGGCTGAGGGCAAAGAGGGTATCCTCGGACGCTCGCCAGTGTCCCAGAGGACTAAAAAAGTGGCTCATATTTTGGCCCTCTGACACACTCACCGTCAAGTCATTCCAGAATTTTATTGGATAGCTTCGGTCGTCCCCTGTTTGACAAGATCACCATTCCCGATACTCGTCTGCGGGATGAATCCCAAGTGATTAACCATGAAAATAAGAAACAGGGCAAAAAAGACACGCATGGAAAAGAGAATATAACTTATAAACCAACTGGAGGGAATGCCAGTTTGGTAAGAGAGTGGATAGGGTAATGGTCTGAAGACGTTTTAATATGAAGACAAGACAAAACCACGTTGTGGTGAACCATAACGTAGCGGTTGCGACTGATTCGTATGATAACGAAAAAAGTTTCTTGACGATGGGGTGCTTTAACGCCGTATGTCTTTTACATAGAAGACTCCCAGTTCTCTTCCGGACATGTCGGAAATGAGGCAACGTGTGGGACTCAGCACCTGGACAACCCGGCATTTTACAAATTTTTTATCCAATTTGGCATAGAAGTGTTGGGCTCCGGCACTGCGTCTGAAGTTTCGTTTATATATCTTACTGCTTGCCTTGAAACCAGAAGGATGAAATTGTAAGTTGTAGCGCTCCTCCCCTGTACGTATGCTATCTCCAATCTTATTTCGAAGTTGGTCTCGTAATATTTGGAGTTTCTCGTGTCAATCAAGAGCCACTACAGGGCTTCCCAAACAATTTAATTACCACAATAACCGGTATGACTTACCGTGGCAAATCATGCAATCACTGAACAAGACAATGTGAGGTGAGATCCCAATGGCGTTATGGTATGAAGAACGCAGAGCATAGGTGATTGCGGAGGTCCTACGTTCTCAATCCTTCTTATTCGGATTTATATAGGCACATGTTCCAACTAAGAGCGTATTAGCTATTTGGATGCATTTGCTTGCGTAGATTATACTGCGATTTGCAAGTATGTAATACCATACTTATTCATCAGTTCACGAAATTGTATGGATGTGAACTGGATTCCATTGTTGTAGATGACATATTCCGGCACTTGGAATACGCGGAAGACACGTTTTTTCCAAGAAACTTAGGATTGTGGCTGTGCGCATGTTCCAGATCGGCTCAATCTCCAGAAACTTTGACAGTTGGTGCAGGACCACGACAGCTCCGATATATCCAGATGTCAAACGACGATAAGAACTGAAGAGAGCGATATACAAGCACTGGAATACACACTCGGGTAATTCAAATTTAGCCACCAGAGGCCAAAGGACAGTGGTGGGCGCTTTGATGCACTTACACGTTTCACAGCTGGCTACGTACGTTCTAGTTTGTTGGGCCATTTTTGTTCAAAGGAAATAAGTTTGCAGCCGCCACAGCCCACACCCGGATCCACCGTGTACACTCAATGGGTGATCATGGGCCCGCCTGATAAGATCAATGGTCAATTATTCAAGCACCCACAGCTTCCACTATTTCTACTCCTGAATATGGTCTTCGGATGCGTATCCAAGCTGCTTGTATACAAATCCCTCCGTTGCCCATAGGTCAAGCAGTTGAGTCTGTGTAGCCTGCCGACTTGAAGGTGGGGTAGTCTAGGTCGATCATTAGAGGACTGTCGTCCTCCC
Organism: Odontomyia ornata; assembly: GCA_963969285.1. Lineage (NCBI taxonomy): Eukaryota > Metazoa > Arthropoda > Insecta > Diptera > Stratiomyidae > Odontomyia > Odontomyia ornata. The sequence goes on from OZ017741.1 coordinate 53,130,015, forward strand.
GCGCCAAATCGGCTCCTTTTGGCGTGAACGTCCTCAATAGGGTATCGGATGCCACATGTCGGCTTCCATTTCGATGTCGGATATTAAAGTTAAACACCTGCAATTTCAAGGCCAATCTTGACTGATGGCCATGAAGGCCAATTTGGGTCATCAGCCATTTCAGGGATGCATGATTCGTAATGATTTCAAAAGGGTTTCCTTTGACAAAGGTGCTAAAACACTTTACCACCAACATCACTACCAAACATTCCTGTTCAGAGACCGTGTATTTCCGCTGGGCCAGTTTCAACTTGTGGGATTTGAAGTCTTTAGGCATTTCCTCGCCATCTTCCGTAACTTGGACTAAAACTGCTCCCACTCCATGTTAACTCGCATCACAATGGACTCAGAACGGTTTGTTGAAGTCCGGGCTATGGAGGACGGAAGCTGTTGTCAGGCTCTTCTTTATCTCTTCAAAGGCATGCAAGCTGGGCGATCCCCAAAGGAATTCCATCCCTTATGCAGCATCTCTATCAAGGATGTAGTGATAGTTACATAGTCACCTACAAATCGTTAGTACCAACCGGATAAGCCCAGGAATCAGCGCAACTGCTTGGTGATGTTAGGCAGACGAAAGGCGTCTATCGCCTTGGTAATATCAAGCTCGGTTTTGATGTTTACGGGACCTATGATGTGACCCAAGTAAATAAATAACTTGCATCATAATGAACTGACTCTTTTGGATGTTGATGGTTAACTCTGCCTTCTAGATATGCAAAAGCGTTTCACCTGACTTTCATTATTGAGTTCTATTCAATAAAGGAAATTGAAGAAAATGCAAGTTTAGCATTCCACCTGACTTGAATCATTGAACTCTGCTCAATAAAGAAAATTAGATTGAAGAAAATGAAAGTTAAGCATTTCACCTGACTTAAATTATTAAACTCTATTCAATAAAAAGAAATAAAAAATGGATTGAAGCAAATGCAAATTCAGTAATACTGTTCGTCAAGAGAAAATTGGTTGAAGAAAATAAGCAAAAAAAAAAAAATCACAAGGAGCAGAGCAATCGCTCTATTTGTTTTCCTAGCAAGTGAAGACGAAAGTTGGCTTTTCAGCTTACGACTAGCCCATCTGCTATGTGTTGCTACAATAGCATCTTACATCAGCTCCTCGGCAAAGACCTGGCCCGTCTTCATCGGTCACTGTTCACCGGCAGTCCCGCCAGCAAATAGGACTACAGAACCTCTGGTCTTGGGTATCCTTCCGTTATATTGGCTCCTCGGCACTTCCCAGGCCTGGTCGAGGGTAAGTGGCTTCAACGAGTCCATCCGCCTCTATGCTTGAGCCCTCGATTCTTCTAGCAAACCACTCTGTTTATTCGCAGGCTTCCGTTAGCTCGAGAGGAACGAATGAGCGTTCTAAAGCTCCCTATGCTGCCTCGCCCCATCCAGAAGCCCGCCACAGAGAACCATCAGACCCCCCTCAGACGTTGATCTCGCAGCGAAACCCCTATCGGACCCTCGGCCCATCACTTTGGAAGAATATGAGGCTCAGCAGCAGTGAGAATAACAGCCTACAGCTGGGCAGAAGCGCGAAACCACCGAGCATCCCTTGAAGCCACGCAGGAGAGGTCAGCAGGCAAAATTGTGGTACCAACTGGGGAAGCTGCTGCGTCTAGTATGGATCACCGTCACACCGGAGTAGAAAGCCCGTTTCCGCGACCAAGTGTGGGCCCTCCAGAAACAGCATAACAAGAAGCAATGGGGAAAACACTGCTAACGCCGCCCAGACCGAAACCAGTTAGGGGACACTACACCAACGAGGACCCAGTCACGAGAATAGTGAATTTTGAATACCTTAACCTTGTAATTACGTTTTAAATTTTGAGTACACCAATTATAACGTTTTGAGAAAAAAGTCAAATCCAGCGATTTTTCTTTTTTTCTATTGTGGAGAATCTTTTCAGATGCCAGCCACATGGATTAAGAGGGGTTGGAACTGCAAGGCTTTCCAGTAAGTGGTGTTATTTTGATATTAAAAGACAAATGCTTTTTTTTAATATAAACGATCGTGTGGTTATTTCATTATAAAGCGGAAGGTATGCTGTTAATAGTTAAAAATAACATCAGGCAAATAATCACAACGACCACGCTTATAGGACCATATCCTTTTCATGAAATTTTCCATAACCAAATCGCTAATTGGCTGCCCTATGTCCTCAATAGCCTCCCGAATTCCATCTTTGAGGTCTTGAATCGACGCTGGGCTGTTGGCGTAGACCTCCTTTTTTGTGCGGCCCCAAAAGAAAATTTCACAAATTGTTAAATCACACGATCTCGGTGGCCAATTGTGATCACCGCTTCGAGAAATAACACGGTAAAAAAACTTTCGTTGCTTGTTGAAAGTAAACGTTGTCCAGATAATGCCATCCAATTCCGGCCATAAAAAATCATTAATCATAACTCAATAGGGCAATCCATTCAGCGTAATTGTTGCTCTAGCCTCATTTTCGAAAAATAAGGTCCAATGACTTCGCCGGACCATAAACCGCACCAAACAGTCACATGTTGAAGATAGAGAAGTTTTACAGCAATAATTCTTGGGTTTTCGGAGCCCCAAATGCGACAATTTTGTTTGTTGACGAAGGCACCGAGGTGGAAATGAGCCTCATCACTCAAAATGATTTTTCGATAGAATTCCGGATCATTTTCATGCATTTCAAGGACCCAATCAGCAAAGACACGATGTTGTTGATGGTCGACCGGCTTGGATTTTTGTGTCAACTGAACTTAATAAATCTTAAGACTCAAATCTTTATGCAAAATACGTTGTAATGACTTTTGTGGAATGTCTAATTCCAAAAAACAACGAGGAATGGACAAACCTGAGTTTTCTTCAACACTTTCGGTTACAGCAGCAATATTCTTGGCTGTTCTTGAGTGACGTGCACAAGTTTTATTCTTCACATCATTCAGTTGTCCCAACAGGTCAAATTTTTCCACCAATTTTTTGCATTGTGGTCTGACAAGGTGCTTTACAATGACCCGAAAATGTTCGAGTTTTACGAACCGTCTCTGCCAAATTGTCACCAATTTTATCGTGACTTTTAATAACTTCAATGCGTTGTTGAAGCGTGTATCGTTCCATTTTTATCAATGGCGTAGTTTTTACTTGTCAAAGGTTCAAAAATGACAGCTTCAAAAGTGACATCTACCGAAATAGCGGGCTATTCAACATGACACCTCTTATTGGAATACCCTTTATTATTTATAACATGGTGGTCGATTGAATTTAGTGAAAAGCGAAGGAATTGTCGCAAGATTAGGCATGAGGCTCAACGAGCATGGAGCCGTGACGAGGCATGTAACAAGGTAGTATTATAAAAGTCGGCAAGAAAACGCCTTTGCAATTTGATTGACAACAGAAAAGCTCGCTGCTGGCAAGATCTACTGGATAGGATGAACAAGGATTTAAGGGGTCTTAGCAACAGGCTAGTTATGTGGTAGCTTGGTGCCCTACGGACGCCTTACGTACGTGAAGCAAAAACAATGGACGAGATAGTGCGGACACTCTTCCCCACCCATCCGGTACATGTTGACACTGTCCACTGTGAAACAGCAATCAAGTAGCCACTCTTGACACGACCGGGATCGGCAGTCCTTTCATTCAAAATAAGAAAAGTTTCAGGCCCAGATGGTGTTCCAGCGAGGGTTTTGCAACTTGACAGTCACTATTGTCTTGAACTGCTGCCAAGCACATTCAACGCTTGCTTACAGGAAGACACTTCCCTGGTACGATGAAAGGTGGCAAGACTATTACTGGTCAACAAGGGAAAGGGCAATTCTGGATTACCATCTGTATACCACCTGTAGACATGCTAGACTCGGCTGGAAAATTGCTAGAGAAACTCATCCAGGGAAAACTCACTAATTTGATTCGTGATGCTGGGGACCTAACTATTCGGCACTACGGCTTTAGAGCAGGTCGCTCTACCATTGATGTGATCGTAAAGGCATTGAATGTGGTTCCACTAGGGACACTCGCAGCTAGGATCGCCTTCAACTCTGCTAGATTGGTGGATGTTCTGGAAATGTTGAAACACCCCTTTACAGGTTCGAGAACATCCTATGCAACTTCTGAGGGACTAACTGAAAGACCGGAGCCTGCTTGATGTCACAATACAGGGCCAAGTTACATCGGGTATTGCCCAGGGATTTATCTTTGGTCCAGACCAGTGGATCTGCTATGTCGATGATGCTGCGGCTCTAGTCACTGGACGAATAAGTGCCGAGTAAAAGACTAGATGACTGCTCGCGGGTTCAGTCTAGTACTGGAGAATTTCGAAGTGGTTATCTTGACAGAGAAGAGAATCCCTAGGATAAGAGTGATCAATTTTGGAGATGAACTGATCAAATCCAAGTCAGCGGCGAAGTACCTGGGGCTACTGATCGACTCACAGATAATTTTTCTGAGCAAATCAGGCCAATTGCTGAAAAGGCTTCCCCGTGCATATCGGGCCTAAGTTGACTTATGGCCAACGTAGGGGGACCCAATCCATTAAGAAGATGCCTCTTGATGAGTGTCGTAGGGTTAGTGCTACCGTTTTGGAGCAAAAATATGCGGCACCACTTTCAGTAGGGAGGTGTACCCAAAAGGCTGGGTACAGGTATAGAAAAGGGAAGCGCTGAGGAAGGCATCTTGATATCCGATAGTCTTTGATACGGTAGTAAGAGTTTATGCAGGTGTGATACATGTGACCCTCCTTGCTAGAGAGCAACACGCTACTTGCTTGCGTCGAAACAAGAACACAAGAGAAACAATTGCCCAGGAGGAGAGACATTGCTCACTCAACGATTGGCAGCAGTCTTGGGTGGATTGCACAAAGAAAAGGCGAACTGTCCATTTTTTTTTTGATCTGAGACTGGGGCTGAATCGAAGGTATGGTGAGACTGAATTCTATTGGACTCAGTTTTTGAGTGGGAACAGATGCTTTCAGTCTTACCTGCACAAAATTGGTAAATCACTATCCTCTGACTGTAGATTTTGCCCAGGAGAGGAAGGCGATGCCTGCCACACATTTTTTGCATGCAAAGATTTGTCAGCCTGCGCTGGAACCTCTAAATAGAAACAGTAGAGCTCGCCACAAACAGTGGAGTCACGGTAATGCTTGGATTGAGTGACAAGGGAAACCATGTGGCAAATTGTGTTCAGTCAGTCTTAAAATATAAAAAAGAATCACATAAAAATACACAAAGTATGAATCACATAAGCCAGGGATGTCAGGGCCTAGAAATCACTTATCTGGTGATTCTTCTCTCCCCTGCTGGTAAAGACGGTGCTCCCCAGCTTGAAGGTGACTCACGGCGTAATGAAACAAGACCTGGCCCGAAGTAATGTGTCAAACGGTTCCATGCTAGGTTCTTAGGTTGACAGGGGATGTGTTTAGTGGTTGGTTCAGTTGCTTACGAGGATAGGAGCTCCACATACAGTGCGTAAATGGCATTCATGCCCTAATCCAGATATAACTTTTCGATACCAGGTTTATGCGAAATTTAATACTTGAGACACAAACCTACTTTAAGTAAGTTCGAATAAAGATTAGGCTGTAGGATTTGCGGTTTTGTCCATTTATGAGTGTATTATCTTTTTCAGAAGAGGAAATTTCTGGTATGAGTGGATGGTTCTCTTCACTGATGATTTGTTAGAAAACAATCACTAAACGTCTTCGGGCTATACTGGACCCATAACTTGATGAAATAAAGATGAATAAAATAATATTTTATATTATCTGGCCTTATTTCTGTGGTGGCATGGAATGTCCTAACGCCAACGCATGCTTCACGATGCAAGCAGATCCTCGCCCTTCAAGAGACTTTTGCCTGCCTCCGAGTTCACACAGCAGTGGCACAAGCAAGTTTTCGCGAGAAAAAGGAAATTTTGTTTGAGCGCCCTTCTAGGTTTTCAAAAGTCAATATACCTGAAAGAACCTAGGCAAAGTTCCTACAAGTCTTCTTCAAGTTTCACTCTTCATCTACATCCAGTTGAGCCCGGGCGTACACAGAAACACTCCGTAACATTATCAGCATAAGTGGCATCAGCCATATTGAATTACTATCAAGTATTGCTAGTTTAAGATAGGTGAAATAAAGTTATTGTTCATAATAATATAAAATGAGTGAAAGAAGACTTCCAATGAGCAAAACTCGAGGTCAAACGTGATGAGCCCGACGTGAGAGAACCAGCATGGTGCTCGGACGAAATGACGGTGATGCTGCGCCCAACGTCTCGCCGTGCAACCCAGACCTCTAGCTCTCCCAGGAGCACCAGCCACCGTTGCCGGCGCACAGATAGCCAGCATCGGCAATTCAAGCACGACAATTTGACCAAAGGCATCCACCAGCCCGGAATTGTGGTTCTTCCAGGTTGAGTCCCAATTCCAAGTACATCTGGCCACAAGAGAATCAACACAATTGCTGAGGTGACTGACATCATCCGCGTGCCATCGGAGCTCGATAAATAGAGGAGCCTCAAGGTGGCCATCATCTCCCACTTGATGGATTCCCTCGACGCCCAGCCACAGAAGCTCCTCACAGGTGTCGCGCTCGAGGACAGACGGCCGTAACAGCGGCCACATGCGCTCCCTTGCTTGGACACGAGTAAGTGACGATGTACTGCGGGTCATATGGCTCGATCCTCTGCCACAGCGCCACAGCAGACGTGGTGCACGCTGCTATTGATCAGGAAGCAGATGCTAGAGGAGCTTGCCACGGTTGCAGGCGAGGTACACGACATGGGCCGGGAAGTGATGGCCACGTCAATAGAGGTAACCTTGCGCTTTACGACACCCTCATCTAGTTTCTCGTCAACACGCAGTTCCCCGGACCAGGTCGCAGTTAAACTAGCCGCCCTGCGCTTAGCAATTCCATACTTGACAGGGTTGACTCGCGAGGCACTCCAATAACCAATCACCAGGGCCAACATGCAGCGTGGGTACTCCTAGTCACGAGACGGCCGCCAAGGAAGGGCATGCCGCGCCACTCCTGGTCCCGAGCCACATACAGAATATTGCTGGTATCACAGCAAACATGGTACCCTACCGATCCTATGCAAACAGCTCTGCACATTTCTAGCTCAGGGCACCGCTACCGGACGTTTGGGAAACTAAGATTGCCGGAAAAGTGCCTATATGTCTCGGACCGCACCACAGAATCTCGTTTTCTGGTGGATTCCGGCTCCACCCTCTCCATCATTCCGAGGCACCTCATCGCCAAGCTTCTTCAGAAGCAGAGCCACGTGCCACAGGCAGCCAATGGTACAACGTAAATGGCATCAGCCGTCCTGAATTACTGTCAAGTATTGTGAGTTTACAATTAGTAAAATAAAGTTATTATTCATAAAAATATAAAAAGAATAAGTGGTGACTTCTAAAAAGTAAAAGTTGACGTTCTAAAAAGTAAAGGTTCTATGAGCAAAGTACCCTTCTTTTAACATATCACAGAGTAAAGTTGTACAGAAAAGCATCAAGCATGACTTTAAATCACAGGGCGCAAAATTTGAATCCTTTAAAGAACAACGCAAACTATATCATGTTTGATCATATGCTTTAACATAATCTCACTACTTGTTGCTCTCGAATCCAAATATACGATTAATTAGATAGTACCTAATGAATTCTGTATGCACAGCTGGTCAAAAATTGTTATCTCATATCATACCTGTACACCAATTTATTGATTTTGACTATTTGCAGACTTTTTAGCTTATTGATTTCGGGTAAACTAGGCGCAACAATAAAATATTTATTAGAGGCGAGATTATATCAATTGAGTTGACTTAATTGATAACATTAATAATGAATCGATAATATTATAACACGAAGTTTAACCAAACATATAATATTATCAAAATAAAGATAATGCCAAGTGTTAAATTTTAACAGTTTTGCATTTTATCTATTAGTGTCAATCAGATTCAGTATTTGCAAGAAAATGACAAATGCTTTATAATTTTCCCAACAGGGAAGTGAAATAAAAATTAGTTATTAAACAGACATATGCCAGATACGACAAGAAGCTAGTGATTAATTATTTTAGATAATTGTATCGTGCTGGAATGGTGATCGTTTTGGAAATGGATTTCAAATGTTTTCGGGGAAATGTGAAGAAATTTGTTGAGAAAAAGAATGAATCAGAAGATATGAAAGCATTTTTTTGATCTAGGAAATAAGATCTCACGCAAGCGTTATTAGAAATAGTTAGTATGAGTTGATTTCATGGTCTTGTAGTGAATCACTCTTTGAGTTAAAGATTGATCTCGCTTCTTACGAATAAGCTTCCAGGAGGTTGTTATGGGTATTAAGACTGGAGGTTTTTAAATTGTCTGCGCTTTTCAATCTTAAATAGTTTTTAAATTGCTCAAGATCAGCTTATATGAGCTCATACCACAAAATATACGTGACCAGAGATATTTAATTGCATTTTCATGGATCATAACTCTGACTTATAATCCATGACACAACGCAATAAAAATATGAATTAAGTTAATGGTAAGTAATTTATTTCTTTTCTATAAAACCCAATTTCGATTTTACCAATGATTTAGTAGTTGAATGAATAATGCTTTATAAGAGTCTCAAAGGATCCTTTTGTTTAGTTTGCATAATCAGTTTAGTAGAAAAATCAGCTCAAAAGGTTGCTAAAAGGTGTGCATTTTTTGAATGAATCCCATATAACCGTTCATGTAATTAATAGCGAGACTACTTCTTCAACTTGGAAAAGTGTGGGGCACATACTTCGGATCCGGAACGTTGTGAAGCTAATTGCACGCTGGAACTACAGGGAAATCTTAAAACGATTACAGGTTATATCACTGCATTACAACCAGCTGAAAAATTTGGTGCTGGAGGTGAACTTCGAGTTCGACCGTTGAACAGTAATGGAAGTTATATGACCCTTTTTAATCAAACATTTCCGGACCTTTGTCCATATCTTGGAGGAAAAAAGCTTCCTGGGATAGCGCAACTAGCTTTCAATGGACTGATGAAAACAGGACGAATCCCAAAGTGTCCTGTGGAAGCTGTAAGAGTGTTATTCTCTTGATTTTATGTCTATTAAAAAAGTAATTTTTAAAGGGTCTATTCTACCTGAAAAACTTTTATCTATCGCCCGAACTGTTTCCACCGCATGCTCCTGAAGCGGAATTCAAAATAAAAGGCACATTTTCTGGAATTCAAAATGGTGTTTATAAACCATGTGCTCGATGGTACATTGACGGGAAAGTGGAAATGATTGGAAATCGATTTTGGAAGAAACGTAAAAAGAATCATACAGAACAGGAAACTAGTACTCTTTAACTAATTTCAAATACTAAAATTCTGCATAACATAACAAAATATTAATGTTCGAGTAATTATCAATAAAATTGATTCCATTGTTCTACTCATCATTATCAAATTTAGTTCTGTTAACATGGTCCCTAAAAAATGATAGTAAGCATATTTTCCATGAAATAAAAGTATAAATAATTGACCCTGGTTCAAGCTTTACAGATCTGTGAAAATTTACTATTGCCACTTGTCTCTTCCCTTCTGTGTTTTAATCTCTGAATCCTGGATGAGCTTAACTTATTCATGATTGAATAGCAATTTTAACATTATTATAAAATATGCTACAAGGCATTTTAAACAAAAACAATAATGATCTGAATTGCATTTGGGATGTGTTTTAATTGGAAAAGCATATCAGTTGAGAATCGACATATTCATTCAATTCAACATGTAAATAAATAATATCAAATTATGTTGTTATACGTATGATTATAAGCCATGCATGAATGTATATCCTTATGTTTATTTTGTATAACCACCAACGAATAGACCAAATTCAAGTATATAATCATCACTTGGGGAATTTGAGTTAGCTGCTTAGTTGTAATACAGTCCAACGATAGCTGATATTCATTTTAGATAGCTGAAGACAGGCATGGGGAGCAGGATAATAATTGGTTTGGAATTGGTTAGTTGTATCTTTTGATACAAACGGGAGCAAATGTTGATTTGTATCTAACTCAAATTATGACCGCATAATTATGCTCAAGAGGTTCAATACAATGCAAAGGATTCAAAGGATATATTAATTAAATTGGGTTTGTATTGAACTTCAATTAATTTACTTTAATATAAGATTTGCTTTCACAATATTATGTTAGTGGTGTGAGATTTACAGTAGACATAAAGACATAGTAAGCTTGTAGAAACGCTGGTACACATAAGAAATTCAAGCGAAAAATCAAATTATAGCAGCAACGAGTATTTTTTTTTGCAGATTGTTGAATGATTAGTGTGAATGAGAAGAAGCAAATCAAGTTGGTGACAGATGTCTTCAACTTAATACCTAAAAATTCAATCGCCTATAAAATTCATATGTCGACTAACACATTATTTGTATGTTTCGATGCAACAGGCTGTTTAACTTGGGAAAAATTAACGCATCCATAAACTAATCTAATCTCTGCTTCTTCAACAGGAGCACTTTTATTAAACAGTTTTTAAGATCACATTTCATATAGGTCGACCTGAAAGTAATACTTTGCTGGATTTTTCTCTGGTAAGTCAAATAAAGCTATAATTTAATTGTTCTTATAATGCAGAATGGCAATAACTTTCATGACTGGATCAAGTGTAAACAGAAAATAGAAGATGAACAAGTTGGGTAGACAGATCGACACTCATGTCAGAAGGATTTTGTACCCAACGTGAAGTCTAGAAACATGTCAACAAGGTGTGAACGTTTAAAAGAAAATTCGTTGTTTCTCTATTTTCAACGGTCGCCATTTTGTCGCAAACTTACAAAAATCACTCAAATCATAAATTTCCAATGATACTTGTGTCATTGATCTTATTTGAAAATTTTAAGAAGGTCAAATCAAAATTGCAGTGCCTGAATCGATGGAAAGTCCATAAAATACCAAAATAATATATTATTGTTGTTGTGATGGGAGAAATTTCAAATGGTTATAACTTTCGTGTTTATCATTCGATGTTCATCAAACTTACAAAGTTTAAGAATCTTTTGTAGGACCACTTAAACGTCGAATTTCGTTTAGTTTAAGGGTACCTATACGATTTTCTTGGGGAAAATGTGAAACTCGAATATCATACTATTATTAACAAAGTTGAGCGAATTTTGACGTCTATGGTATTTATTGTTGTTGTATTCAAAAACACCTACTTCCATAATTTTTTCCAGATTTTTCAGATAACAGCTGTCCAATCGCGAGAGGAGGACACAAATTTTTTGTGTATTTCCCCTCGACGTGCGCCCCGCGAAGCAAGAACTTTCAGTTTAAGACCTGTTTTGAAAAGTTCTAATCAAGACCTTTCATTTGATACCCATATAGGCTGCCTTTAATGAAATTTTTTTCGGGGGGCTGCTCTCTTCTATGGGAGACCCCCTAAAATACCTGCTGCCTGCAAATAGCGCTTCCAACTGTCTCGGTCTATTGACCGCGTCCTCCAATTACGAAATCCGAGCAGCGATGAGCTGTTTTCGTCGACCGAGTCCAACCAGCGTTTCTTCGGTTTCTTCACTAGTCTCCGGCCTTCAGTTCTCCCAATGAATACCTTTTTGGGTATCCGTTGTTGGTCCATACGATTCATGTGGCCAGCCCATTGCAGCTTCTGCAGTTTTTCAATCCTTGAGACATCCGGTTTGTCAAAAATTTCATACAGCTCATGATTGTGTCGAATTCGCCATTGGTCTCCGTCTAGCTTCGCTCCAATTATTCTCCGCAGAACCCGTCGCTCGAATACGTTCAATATATTTGTGTATGCTTGGGTTAGGGTCCATGTTTCACACCCATAGCAAAACACAGGTCTTGTCACAGATTTGAATATACTTGGAGCTTTGTTTTCCTGTGTATGCAACTGGTCTTTAAAATCGTCAAGACTGAATAAAATATTTGATTTGCAAGGTGTATTCTTCGGCGTATTTCTTCTCTTTCTTTGCCCGTTTTCAGTATTTTGGCGTTTAAATGCACAAATTCGCTAACATTTTCAATACTGTATCCGACAAGTGTGATATTTTGTGTATTTGAGGTATTTTTCCTCGACTACATCACGAGCGTTGTTTTATTTTCATTGAGTCGTAGCCCTACTAGTTTTGCTACGCTGTTGAGTTTCAGGAAGAGTTCTTTGGCGGTTATTTATGACTGTGACAAAATGTTGATGTCGTCCGCATAGGCTACTATTTGGCTCGACTTGAACAGTAATGTACCTCGCGTATCGACAGGAAGCTTCCTTATAACGAACTCCAGAGCATAATTGTGTTAAAGGCATCGGTGAGTTGGTTATTGATGCGGACTTGGGAGGTCGCCGACGTCATTGTCATTTTGGTAAGACGGACCAATTTGGCTGGGATATCAAAGCAAAGCATTATTTTGTACAGTACGTTACAATCAATACTGTCGTATGCTTGCTTAAAGTCAACGAAACTTTGGTGTACGTCTATGCTGGACACCCAGCAATTTTCAAGTACCTGCTTGACAGTAAACAATTGGTCTATTGTCGATCTACGTGTTCTAAAACCATCTTGATACTCCCCAATAATATTGTTGGCATATGATCGGATTGGATCTTCTAAGATTTTTGAAAATATTGTGTATGCCGTTCAAAGTAGTGATATGCTTCTATAATTTTCATACTATAGCTTGTCACCGTTTTTGTGGATGAATATAATTGCTTGGTTCTACTCTTTTGGTATAAGATCGTGTTGCTGAATGTGCTGAATGACTTTGTGAATAGCTTTATGAACACTACTGCCACCATATTTGATGAGCTCCACTGGAATTTCATCGATGCCCGGCGGAGCAAACTTCATCTAGAGTTGGTAGTACCAATGGAAGCTCTCCGCAGACATCTATAGGCTCCGATGTTCTGCAGCTATGCAGAGGATTAAGGAGATTCTTCTTTCCTTAATCTAAGTTTCATCAGCGCTGATAGTGCCGATTTCATCTCGATAGAGCCTGGTTTTGGGCCGATAACGACGTTTCAGGCTTTTCACTTCTTTGTATGCTTGTCTTGTATTGTTATTCGCTAGACTTACATCAATAATTCTCAATTGATCGTCATGGCATTTTCTTTTCTTAATTCCAATTATCTTATTTGCTACTCTTCTGAGGTTTTCATAGTCTTCTCTCTTCGTCCTGGTTTTCTTACCTACGTATATTTTATATGACTGATTCTTTTTATCTAACAAATTCTGGCACTCATCATCGAACCAATCATTCCTCTTGCGGCGGGCTTGATGTCCGATCATCTGTTCTGCCACGGTCTTAACAGCTGCTTTCATTTCTAGCCAGAGCTCTTTGCTCATCTTTAACAATGCGTCGGATAAGATGAAAGCCAGCTAGTTGTGGAGAGTCTCCGTGAAATTTCGTTATAAAATCCTTGCCGCGGGCTGGCTTTCGCCGATTATGCCTCTGACATACGATATCGATAGGTTAATTTGATCAAGTAATGATCTGAGTTACAATTGGCTCCTCGGTATGTAATGACGTCAGGTATGCTCGAGGCCCAACGTTGTTGGATCAGAACATGATCGATCTGGTTTTGTGTGTTGCCGTCCAGTGATACCCAGGCCATTTTATGAATGCATCAATGTAGAAAGCAAGTCGAACGGAAGACTATATTTCTGCTACATGCAAAGTCAATCAGGCGCTGGCCATTGTCATTTGTTTCATCGTGGAGGTTCTACCCTCCAGTTGTTCTCCGATGGGATAGCTCATTGCCAACCTGAGCGTTGAAAGCACCCAGGATTATTTTTGTTTGGTTTGTGGGCAATGAGTCGACTGGTCTTTCCAGGTGATTGTAGAACAGTTCCTTCGTTTCTTCGTTCTTTTCTTCGGTCGAGGCGTGAACATTAATCAGCCAGATTTTGAAGAATTTCGCTTTTATACGGATCGCGCGCAACCGTTTGTTTATTGCCTTAAAATCAATAACGTGTGATTTGAGCTCCCTACCCACAATGAAGGCCACCGCAATTTCTCGTTTTCCAGTAGGCTTCCCGCTTTTGATCATTATGTGCGATCTCATGTCTTGAATGTTTTTTCCAGTCCAGTTCATTTCCTGGTCTGCCAGTATTTTTAATTTATATTGACTGGCCTGTTGTAAAAGGTCCTTAATAGCGACAGGGTAATTGAGTGATCTGACATTCCAGGAGCCAATGTCCTAGTCCTTTTTCTGTTTGCGAGTCGTTGCCATAAGTCCAATCCATTCCGAGGCCTATCTGCCGGTTTCGAAACATTTTAAGGTTCTCCAGGGACTGGGAGCTAGCCCGTCGCACAAACTCCATTCTGGTTATTATGTCGATTCCGTTATCAGGCACAGAAGATTCGCCTTCACGCTCTAACGTCATCACAAAGGAGGTGTGAGTAGGATTTAGCAGCAGAGCTGCAGATTTATTCACAGTTATTAGCATTTCTCAGCATTTAATGTAACATTATTGGAGAACCAGTAGACGCAATGTGCTATGGTTTGGGGAAACAAGGGGTTCCCTCCTCCTTCCTCAGAAGAGCTTGGGGCGGTCTATGGCGGAGTTAAAGTTTTATTTTACAAAATCCTAAAAAATAGGTTTAGGCTGCGATGGATTTTGCATTTCATGGTATCATATCGATCGCATCAATTTATCAAATAATGAGTATGAACTTATAAAAAATAAGAAAAATATAATGTGGATTTGCGATGCTGACAAGAAAAAATGGAATTAATTTAGAAAAGGTAAGTTACATTACGTAGATGTACTTGAGACAAGTAAGGTGTTACGGCTAAAGTAGAAGCGCATCAACATTACCTCATCACGAACACTATCATAGCGTGACTCGGTAAATTAAGTAAGTCTAAGCCGCACTCGACTAGGTTTTTGTTTGACACTCCTAATTGTACTCACAACAGTAGGTTAAGTACAAATACTTTTAATTTTACGTGGTAATGAACGAGAAGGTTCATCGCCGTTTAAAGACTGGGAGAGCAAAGAAGACCCGTATTGTTTTGAAACAACATGTTCCAAATTAATGAACCTTAACAAGCAGTTAGAATTGAAGCTAGAGCAACAAACAGCAACAGCGGAAAATGTTGCGAAGAATTGAATCTGGAGCAAAAACGATACGAGGAAGCCGCGTAAAATATCTCAAACCTGCGCAAAGAATGTCAAGAATCTAAATGCGCTAACATTTTACTTAATCACAGGCAATGGTAAGATTACCCAGTTGAGTTGTGCACTAATACAATTAGACACAATCCCAACGATACAATTAATTCTCGCTATCACGCCAAACTTGAGAAAACCTTACGCTGGCATGTAAGACCATTCAACGAAACTAATTTGTTATAACGCTCGAACAATCTTGTCGACTCTAAATTGCAAGAAAGCTTAAGACACTTTATTCAATTTAGCAATAGTCAACGTGATGCAAAATTTGAGTACAAGAAGAAGTGTATTTATAAGTTTCGATGGCAAATAATGATGTAGCCGTATGTATTAAGAGGAGAGATTACCATTTCATTAGCCCCCACGAATTAGGGAACCCACCATCGCTCTTGGTAAAAACCCAATGACAACAGTTAAAAGAATATCACTGCTATCACGATAGTATCCCGATTAGTTTGCATAAAGATTGGGAATCTGCACGAAGATCTCGTTTGAAGATAGCCAGAAAATAGCAAATTAAGAACTTTGTAACGATAAAAAGATAAATGTAACTTGATTTCAAAAAGAAAATACGCTAGTTGACATCAATACAACAGCATTGACCATCGAACTTACATACTTGATTTGTTGTATCCAAACCGCTCAATGTCCCATGCATCTTGTGCCGAGTAGAGGCAGCAAAATTTCGCTAATGCAGTCTCCCATGTTGTTTCGTGTACAGTTTTTCGCATTTTCCTTAGAAGTTTTATATGTAGCTGGCGGAGGCCGGGAGCAACTTCTTCCAAATTTTCCAGCCTTTCTTGCAACGTATGAATGTCGGGTTGCTGAATATTTAGCATTGACGAGAACTCCTCGAAAAATGAACAGATTACATAAGAGGCTTTGCTGCCTGACGCCATTTTTCCAGCTTTCCGTATACGTTTTGACTCGCGACGGACAGCTTGAGCAACTCACAACTTTTGATCCACTTAAAACTAACGATTATGATTAGCTCGTGCAAAAGAAAACATTTTGCAGCACTTGAAACATACGTGTAAACACTTGAGAAATATATTTCAGCTCGGAATACAAGTGATTCACTGTGTAAATTGAGGGAAACCGAGTAAACACCATGACACTCAAAGTGCACTGCTTTGGGGCGAATGTTGTAAAGAATATAACAACACCGGCACGATTTCCCCGAAATAATAGTTCCATCAAAAGGAATGTAAACAAACATCACTGACGTTGCAAGCCGTCAGTGAACCAGGTTCAGCCAATTCAGCCGAGGTTGAAGTGATCACCACCAGAGCGGAGTGGAAATCACGCTGCGGCAGAGTGAAACTAGTTCGCGAGAATAGGAGGAACCACTCCGAAGAGGTGGATGACCGGAGACAAAGGAACTTGGTCGGAGAGCGGGACATTGGCCGTTAGGAGGAGATAATAAAAGCGCGCGACGAATGACGCACCTCCTCTTTCTTTCTTCTCGAGTGGCGTATTGCAGAGGGTTAGCGAAGCGACGGGCATTGACAAGAAGTGGACAAGCGACGAGCGTTGATAAGAAGTGGACAAGTGACGAGTGGAAGACGATTCATCGAGTGGCTTATTGCAGAGGATGAACGAAGCGACAAGCGTTGATAAGAAGTGTTCAAGCGACGAGTGAAAGACGATTCATCAAGTGGCGAGTGAACTTGTCGAGAACAGAACGAAGAGGCAGGATTGTGGACTACAAATGACAACACAAGACGAAAAGAACACCATTGAATGCAGCAGAGAAGGGGCCCCTTTAGATAGGCGTAGTAATAAGTTTTCAGTATTAAAGTAGTTAGAAAGTTTGCGCAAGGTAATAAGTTTTCAATACTAAAGTAGTTAGAGAGTTTGCGCAAGGTCATTGTTGTATGCATTTGTATAGTTAACTTCGAACCGACTCATTAAACCTATGTTACCAGGAAAAGGAAAAAAGAGGTAAATTTTATTTAAAATGTGGAAATGGAATTACTGTTACAGGTTGTGACGCGTGCGGCTTGAGTGGCAAGTCGTGGTTGTAAAAGATAGTGTAATCGGAAGTGGGTGAAAGTGTTCGGGGGTGGTGTTTTAATCTCGATAGCTGGTCGGAAGTTTAGTAAAAGTGTTCGAGGGGAGTGTAGGAGGGCCTAATACGGAGGAAACTAGTGTTCGATTGCGACTTTAGAAGGTCCCAAGGGAAGTGTGGTACGAGGTGCTTAGTGTGGCAACTAACTTGTGCTCGACAGTTAGGGAGTTTTCATAAAGTGAACAGTGACGTTGGTTGGTCCGGCAAGCCGTATTCTCGCTTGGCTGCTTATTGGGGCCTTGGGGGACAAGCGAGTGGTGCCCCAGGCTCGTCTCCGGACGAACTAAACCGGGTCCGTAAGCCCCGCCGGAGCACCCTAATTTCTTGTGGGGGCAATAGCAACTCCCGTAAAATATCTGCGGATGGAACATTGTATAGCGACACCCGTGGAATATCTGGGGCTGTAACAAAGGCCACTAAAGAAGCGGTTTCGGTTCAAAAAATGAATGAGAAAAAAGTCTAAAAAGATGTCCTATTCTAAAGCCATTAAAAGTAGTAATGAAAAATCTAATTCCAAAAATGCGATAATAATTTAACCGAAAAATGGAAAATCTTGCGAAGAAACGAAAAATGAGATAAAATCTAAAATAGATATTGTTGAAGGCAAGTCTGGAATCGCTGGTGTAACATAAATTTCAAAAGGAGGAATTATTATTCATACTACTGAGGAAAATGGACTAAAAGCATTTGTTCAGTAGGTAAAAGAAAAATTAAGTGGAGATTATGAGATCAAAGTGCCTAAAATATTGCTTCCGAGGGTCGTTCTCAACGGATTTAGACAAAATACACTGAAAATGAATTGAAAAAAGAATTGGTTAGCCTTAATTATTTAATTGATGACACAAATTGTATAAAACTACTATACACACGAACCTCGACAATAAGCAATATATATCTATTTACACCGGAAGTAACTGGAAAAACGTATAAAAAGATAATTGATAGAGAAGTATGTCTTGACTGGGATATGTATATGGTCCGGGATGACAACACTGTGCTAAGATGTTATCGATGCCAACATTATCATCAAAAAACGGAAAAATGCTCCAACCCGAATGAAGAGAAATGTTCGAAATGTAAATGTAAATGTAAACAAACAGAAAACTTGAAATGCATCAACTGCTTCCGAATAAAGTAATGTGGTATTAATGTTCGAGTATACCACAGGGCAGGTTCCATTGAATTTCCTATTCATCGAAAAAATGGAAGAAATTCACAGAAGGAGTAACTACGATGTGATATGAAGGAAACAACCGATAAATCTTTAAACGATTTAAAAATGATGTACGATCTTGATGAACTTGAAGCAATTACATTAAGAAAAATTTCTTATTTTGCATATGGCACTAATTGTGGCATATATTCCTATTTAAATAATCATAATAGCCATATGTAAGGGGCACAAATACTTAACATATGCTGCTAAATCTATTTAGTAATAGCAGATTAAATATACATGTGGGAATCTGCTTTAGTTTTAGCAAAATAAATAGAGAAATATAGTACAAATTACAAGGGCTATAATTTTTCGTTTAATTTTCTAGATTTCAAACAAAATAAACAATAAACATATCGCGCTTGAGGCTATATCCATAGCATTCTATAAACAAGACATGTAGCATTCTTTTTAGGGTTTTGTAAAATAATTTTACAAAACCCTACTAAAATCGCGTCCTGTCTGTCCGTCTGTAAGTCTGTCTGTCCGTCCGTCCGTCCGTGTGTCACAGCAGTTTTTCTCGGAAACTACTTAAGCTAGAAACATCAAATTTTGTATGTAGGTGTAAAGTGGTGTTCTCTTCAAAGTTCAATTACAAAAAAATTTTATAAGGTATTTAAGGGGGGTCTCCCCGTATAGGGGAGTGACCCCCCGAAAAAGAAATTTCATTGAAAGTAGCCGATATGGGTATCAAATGAAAGGTCTTGATAAGAACTTTTCAAAACAGGTCTTATATTGGCAAAGTTTGCTTCGAGGGGCGCACAGGGAGGGGAAATACACGAAAAATTTGTGTCCCCCCCCTCGCGATGGGACACCTGTGATCCGAAAAATCTGAACAAAATCAGGAATGTAGGCCTTGGTGAGTACAACAACAACAAATACGTGAGAAGTCGCAATTCGCTCAACTTTGTTAGTAATAGTATGATTTATCGATTTTATGTTTTCTTGTTTAAAATCTTAATGGTACCCTTAAATTCTATGAAATTCAGTGCACAGATGACTATTTATAGGGTTGATCTATCCTGAAAGTTTCATAAAGATTGAATCATACTTAGCGAAGTAATAGCGGTTTGAATTTTTTTTATTACTATGGCAACATATGGCTATGGAACAACATGCGCTTTTTACCGACTCAGACACTACAGTTTTGCTAGGATTTGCATGAAAATTTCAGGAATGATAGGTGTCATGTAGATCTTTGAGAATCGATTCAGCTAGTGGTATCAGTAATCGTAAAACAAAATAGTGGCTGTTTTAAATGCGAAGATTGGATAATTTTGAGTTATTTTTTCACAACTTCAACGTTTAAGGTGCATGCTTTGAATACTTGATTCAATTTAATGAATGACTGAAGATAAGTACTAACAATTAATGCTCATAAGTGAAACAAGTTAAGGAGGCAGGAAAGTGCTCCTAGCAAAAGGGCTTTGTAACCATTCTAGGATTCGAAAAAATTGACCATGAATCGATGATAACCGTACAGGAGAATAGCCCCTGAAAAAAAATTCATCAAACGTTGCCGATATGAGTATGAGATGAACGTTTTCATGGGAGCATTTCAAAACAGTTGTTAAACTGTCAGTTTTTGCTTCAGTGGGGGCACAGGGGGGAAATACATGAAAAATGTGTTTCCTCCTTCGCGAATGGACATCTGAAATAATTATCAAGGGAGATATTTATGAGTATAACAATAACAAAAACCTCAGAAGTCGAAATTCGTTCAACGTTGTTAATAATAGTATGATCTTCGTATTTCATATTTTCTCCAATAAAATCGTCTTTGACATGTATCTTGATTCGATTCGATCTGGTGACTGCATTTTGTAAATTGAATACAAAACCCTTCTGACATGAGCGTAGGTCTGTTTACCCAACTTGTTTCATTTGGTTTGTTTGGTGCCTCAGTTACAAGAACTTCCCCACTAAGTATCAACTGTCAGCAAAATCCAAACCAAAACGAAACGATCGTTTGACTTTGATTTCCGATGCAAACGCTTGCAAGCTCAAGGCCATCTAAACCGTTGTGTTGATAAAGTGCATGTTCAAATCAGTTGAGTGTGAACGCTGAACATTATAGTGCGAATATGCATCGCGACGCGAGTGCTTTTCTGGTTTTGTAAGTGGTGTTGTCTGTTCTTGTATTGTAAGTATAATCCCTGCAAAAATATAAATGCAAAAGAGGGGCTAAATTCGGTAGAAAAGACCCGCGGAGAATCCAGTGTTACTGGAAAAAAATTGAGGTCTAACGAGTCCAAGTTGCAAAGCACTTCCTTAAACATAGTACCAGGAATTAAAAATTATTTCTCACACCCGTATTGGGTTTCTAACTTGGCAAGTTTCAATTCTCAATAGATTAGGTTCCAAAAATTTAACTCCTCTAATTAGAACTTGACTATTGTATGTTCCCGTATGATTTTTTCACTACTGGTTGAAAATTCCAATGGTAGATATCAAATTTTCAGAACTTAGTCTATTGAGAATTGAAATGTGCCAAGTTAGAAATCTAATAATGCTATGGGTCTGAGTGACGATTTTTAATTCCTTGCACTGTGTTTAAAGGAACTGCTTTGGAACTTGGGCCCGTTCGACCTGAATTACCTCTTCGGTAACAATGAATATTCCGAGGGTCCTTTCTACTGAAATCGGCCCAACTGTCATATTAATTTGCTGGGATAAAATTGATTTTTGATTTGTTAGCTACAAATTGAAAATTGTTTTTTGTCCAGGGAAATCGACCACTATTTTGAAATATTGGCATGGAGAAAAAGTTTCAAGAGTGGGGCTTCCCTAAGCTCATTTCCAAATTCGTTGGTAAGCTCAAACTTTTCAAATTGTACCCATTTTTTTATTGATTCGAACTTACTTTCCTTAGAAGAAGAATAGATGACGAAGCATTTTCAAACTTACAATATGAGATCCTTAAAGATGTAATACCAAAAGCTGGGCCGCGACAATCCCTTTGGATAAATTATAAAAAGGAAATGAAACTTCCTTCCGAGGAAAGAAAATCGAGATTTGACGTCGATTCAATAAAATTTATTTCTCGTTTAGACTAATACATCTATAGGTGCAGATGATATGTTAGATCTATTACATGCATCTTCAAATTTCACGTTCAATTCCGACTCAATTTTGGATGCAACTTTGATCAGGTTGGTAGTTCAACCGTTATGAAATCATTTAGTTTATTGTTTTTTTTTTTATTTATTCTCCACTATTGAACGGATTTCAAAGCCTCCTCTTATGAGAGTGTCTGCAAATACAGTGAAAGATTATTTGAAATGCGCTAACGGCCTTATTTTTGAAAACTATTTAAGAAAAACAACAAACTTGAACGTAGAGAGAGAAATCTCCTCGCAAATATCATTATTCAAAAAGATTTTGAAAAACCGGACCAGAATGGTTCAAAATATCAACAAAAAGGTTCAAACCATTACTGAATAAAATTTTAGAGGTATCATCTACGGAGAATCCAGCCATTTATTATACTTCAACCAAATTTATTATACTCCAACCAGACACTAAATCGCTGGCATCCGAAAAACAGTCTGGAGAGCTGCAACAGACTCAAAAAGAAATTAAATCTAGCGAGGGGATGCAAACAACCTTCAAGCCGATTCAAACCTGTTTTGAGACATTTACCATGATCCTTGGATCAAATTAGATGCCGCATCACGTATGTATTACATTGGCCAGTTTCTGCAGTCCATTGTTAAGCGTTGAATAGGGTACACTGCGACTTATGACGGCGTGTTCATTATGTGTATAACATAAAACTTTCCGCATGATGAGCTGCATAAAAATTGCTTATCCTGTCAAGATTAAAAGGTGTTCCCATAGTACAGAAAACTCATTCTTTATATCGTTTTAAAGTTGATATTGATTATTGGAATGATGCGCTTACCAATTATGCAAATTTCCCAGCCCAACCATTTAGCGAGATATGCATATGTTAGAAAATGCCATCGGATACTTCTTTTGAGCTTCATGAAAGTGTACTGGCATTCTACGAAAGGGTCAAGGAACCCAATAAGTACAATTTAATTGTAAGTTACACTAGAATTGTAGATATCACACCGAAAAAAGGAGTGCAGTTGTGATGTGAGAGACAACATTGAGGTCAGTTGCGAAAGAATACTGTAAGCCAACATGATCGCCGCTAATGGTCTCATCCATCCTAAATGCCATATTATTATTATATTATTATATATTCATTTACTTTCATCAATTTCTTCTTCAAATACTCTTAAATTTATCATCAATTCAGAACAAGATCCTTCCAATACAATATAATACCTACTTGAATTTTAAAATCATTTCAATTTAGTCATCCATAACCATTACATTAAGTTATTCAATTTAAAAGAATAATCATAACCATCAAGATAACGATCATCATCATCATTAACATCTTCAATCACGCCCTATACTCATCAAAAAATAATTTCTCTTCATATACCACACATATGATCATGGTCATATGTATGATGAGCACGATTATGAAACTAGCACCATATTACACTTATTGTAGTTTGTATACTCGTAATACAATATTGTAACAACTCGCCACACATTGTTTTGCCGTAAGATGCCACACATGTTATCACAAATGAAATCTCATTGAGTATGTGAATCACGAACATGTAAGCGCATTCATTATACTCGTAAATGCATTTCAGTGAAAATCAGTAAAAATGCTAATCAATTATTATTTATTGTTATGATCAAGATGGTGATGATATGTGCAATGTGAAAAATAAGATCATTGGGAAAATTTTTGGAAAGAAAAAGGTGATGAAGTATTACAGCCTTTTTCGTTGGCTAACATATATGAATATTTACTTAACCCGTAGCCTAGGACGTAGATTTTTTGTCACATAACCCGGAAGGTGGGTCAGGGTGACCCATAAATTTTGTTTTAATTTTCTGTTGTATGAGTAGCGGGTTGGTCAGATTTTTTCGATGAAATCTTTCAATTTGACATTCATTTTAAAAATTCAATCAATATTTTTATAATACATATATGTACTTATTATTGATGTAATTGGGTGTTTGAATGAACTTGATAAAAAAATATGTGAACATAAACTTATGGATTTATGATTTTTTTGTTTCATTTTCATGAAATGTTTTTAATTTTTCTTACCCAAGATGAAACAATTGAACAAAAAATTACATTTTTAGGAATATTTTTCCCATACGCTTTTTACTTGCAGCCCTTAATAAGCGCAACCATGGCAACAATAAAGAGAGTTTTGCAAAATCTTTCCTATATTTTGCCGTAGTTCCCGAGGCACCCTCAAATTCTTCAGGCGGTTTTCTAGGTGTGGTTCTATGAGCTCTCTTGCTAGAATTTTGATGAAACTCGTTGGAGATATTTCAAAATTCCTTGCACACGAAGAATAGATAGCATAAGCGTCGATCATGCTTATGTTAAGCAAAGTGTAGAAGATAGCCATGGACCACCTTCTGGTTCTTCAAGGCATCTACGCCGCCCTTGGTACTGTTGTCCAAAATAATTATCTCTGGTTTGTTGGTTTCTTCATCCGTGGTTGCTTTGTGATGCATAGATGATACCAGTACCACAGACTTGTTCTTTTTGGGCACATATGGGACCAATGTCATGCCGCTTGTGAAGCCTTATAAAGAAGAACCTTCTTCTCGTCCTTTTGACGGAAGAAACCCTTCCGGGATTTCCACTATGTTTTTACGTATCGTACCCACATATGTCAGCTTCCCTGCCTTCAATGTCGTCACTAAATCAATTGAACTGAACCAATTGTCTGCCGTTATATTTCTGTCACTCCGCTTTATTAGCTCAGCGAGCCACAGCACCGACTGAATGAGTTTTGAAAAAGTTTTTTCTTCATCGCTTAGTGTTTTTCCGCCACTGCCCTTTCCTGTATAAAAATACGCATTGAGGAGATGGGTTTTGGCATCAGTGAGGACCATAATTTTCATATCGTATTCCCTCGGTTTATTGGATGTATACATTCTGAAAGAATATTTTTCCCTAAGGCCAACGAGGCATTTCATCCACACAAGCGTTTTCGCCGATTGAATAATTCAGTTGGCAGTTCTTAATCAATTTCTCGAAGATGTAAGAAATCACTGCACCCTTGTCGTAAACTTTTCTCATGTCTTTAGCAGAAGGGTCGTCAAAATGGAGACATGTCAGAATGAAAGTCAGCCTCTTCAAGGACATAGTAGCATGAAAGATGTCTCGTTCTGTGCCATCGGTTGAAAATAGACTCTAAATCTTCACTATTTGACTTGAATATGGTGGCCATACACATAACTCCAAACATTGCTTTTCATTTAACGATGCACAAGTCTTTATATTCACTTTTCAGGACATTCTCAAAATTTGCCCGAACTTTTGCTAGCTTTTTATTTGTTTGGAGCCCAATTTCATTCAATATGTCGTCATCGAAAAACAGCACCAAAGCAGAATTTGCCCTACGAACGCCACCAAAGGCTTTGGCAGTGTTATTTAATTGTGGTCTCTAGTTCGCGTATTGAGAGCAAATGAACATTTCCCCATAACAAATCCGGGTTTCTCGAAAAATTTCCCACGATCACGTATTGCAATTTTTGACAAGGCCTCATTGCTCTCATAAGAAGACGAAGATTTGACACCAGGCGCTGCAGAAGAAATATATAGGTTGGTTCGTAGATTAGAAATCAGTGAACTTGTTTTCACTATGAGAAGCGTCAAGTTCTGATTTTGAGTCATGATCACTTATATTGAATCGGTGTCAGTGTCACCGCCATCACTTTCAGTGTTTAACACAGATCTCGCCCACTCATCGAAGCGAAGGTCATCGATCCTCATAGAAAATCGGTTGAAAACACTTTAGCACATGAGCAAACACTACGAGAAAAATATGAGATAAGTTGGGTAGACAGACCTACACTCATGTCTGAAGGGTTTTGTACTCCATTTTCAACTAACAAAAATCACTCATATCATGAAATCCCAAAAGCATTTATGTCAACGATCTTATCTGAAAATTTTAAGAAGATCAAATCAAAAATGCAGTGTCTGGTTCGATCGAAAGTCCATAAAATACCAAAATTGTGTGTTGTTTTTGCTATTGGAGAAATTTCAAATGGATATCACTTCCGTGAATATGATATGAATTTCATCAAACTTACAGAGTATTAGGACCTCATGTAAGGCTACTTAAATATCAAATTCAAAGGAACCAATACGATTTTTTTACAAAATTCGAAGATCATACTATTATTAACAAAGTTGAACGAATTTTGGCTCTGAGGTATTTGTTATTGTTGTACTCATAAATATCTCTCTTGATAATTTTTTTCAGATTTTTTAGCTCACATGTGTCCACTTGCAATGGGAGAACACATTTTTCATGCATTTCCCCCTGTGCTCCAACCGAAGCAAAAATTGTCAGTTTAAGAACTGCTTTGAAAAGCTTTCATAAAGACCTTTCATTTGATACACATATTGGCTACCTTTGATGAAATTTTTTTTTCATGGGCCACTCCCCTGTACTGTAATTATGGATTCATAGCATCAAAAAATTTTTTTCGAACCCTAGAATGGCTACAAAGTCCTTCTGTTAGGAGCTCTCTTCTGGCTTCTTTACTTGTTTCATCTATGAGTATGAATTGTAGGTACTTATCTTCAGTTATTCATAAAATTTAATCATGTGCTAAAAGCATGCACCTTAAACGTCAAAGCTGGAGAAAAATAATGAAAAATTCAATTTTCGCATTGAAAACAGCCACTATTTTGTTTCACGACTACTGATATCACTAGCTGAACCAATTTTCAAAGATATTTCTGATACCTATCATTCCATAGCCATATATTTCCATAGTAATACAGCGCATATTGTTCCATAGTAATACAGAAAATTCAAATCGCTATAACTTCGTTGAATACCATTTGATCTTAGTGAAGCTTGCAGAACAGATCAATCTTATAAATAGCTATTTGTGTATTCCATTTTATTGAATTGAAAGGTACCGTTAAAATTTTACTCAAAAAAATGTAAAATCGATAAATCATACTTTTAATAACAAAGCTGGGTGAATTTCGACTTCTCACGTATTTGTTGTTGTTGTACTCATAAAGGCCTACATTCACGATTTATTTCAGATTTTTTGGATGTAAGGTTTCCAATCGCGAGGGGGTACGCGAAAAATTCGTAAATTTCCCCTTCTCCCGCTCCCCACGGTGCTGATAAGGCAATTTAAAGACTTGTTTTGAAAAGATCTCATTAAGACCTTTCCAATGACACCATACTCGACTACCAATGGTGAAAAAATTTTGTTGAAGGGTCACCGCCCTATAAAGGGAGACCCCCTTCAATCCTTTTGAAAAAATTTGCCACCCCAAAACCTTCAAGAAGTCACCACTTCTGCCCTTTCCACAAAGTTTCATGGATGTAGCTTCTATAGTCTCGGAGAAAAAGTGGTGCGACATACAGACGGTCGAACGGACAGACGGACATAGGTCGTGATTGCAATAGGATTCTGTATTTTAGTACAAAACCCTTAATTAATAATAAATAGTATCATCTTCTACAATAGTCTAAGGATGAATACCTAAACCTGATTGAAAGCTTTCGCTGCACATGAGAGCAAATTATACAAGGTGCCTACGGTATTTGAGGACAACTTGAGAGTGAAATTAATTAGCTTGTATTTTTAACAAAATTTAATGAAATTTCAGGAATTTTTTATGCAACGTTAAAGTAATATATGGCTATAAAGTTATTCAATAAAATCGCCATAAGCAGCAATAACCTCTTCGATCC
The DNA here is from genome assembly GCA_963969285.1 of Odontomyia ornata. NCBI lineage: Eukaryota > Metazoa > Arthropoda > Insecta > Diptera > Stratiomyidae > Odontomyia > Odontomyia ornata. The sequence continues at coordinate 53,157,279 of OZ017741.1, forward strand.
GGGTCCGGAAACGATTACATACCCGCATCAAATGCTCCTTGTTCATATTGACCATAACGGCATTAATAGCAGCCTTCAGCGAAGAAGTGGTATTATGAGGACGCTTATTGGTCTCACGCTCAACTACGCCCCATACGTAATAATCCAAAGGATTAAGGTCTGGGGAGCTAGGTGGCCATAGGTTCGGTGTTAAGTGGCAATGAAAATTTTCGGCCATCCAATCTTGTGTCGCCATCGCTTTATGTAAAGGAGCAGAGTCTTGTTGAAAAATGTATGGTCTACCTCCGCTTACATTGTATATCCAGGGTTTCACTACCGTCTCCAAAAACTCGATGTATACAGCAGAATCCACTCGAAGCTCTTGAGTAAAAAAGTGTGGTGTCATAACATGTCCTTCGTTGCTGACAACACCTAAAATTATAACAGTGGCTGGAAATTTTGTGTGCATAAAAACAGGAACCTCCGTAGGATTTGAACATAGCCATCTGTCATTTTTGCGATTGGTCTTTTGATCTTGGTTAAAATTTTTTTCGTTGGAAAAGAACCATAACATTTTGGGCACCTCAGAGTGTTTGATTTTGTTTAAAAGACGTTCTGATTGGCAAACTCTCTGTTCCCGTGTTTATTTCAGGCGGAACACTCACAATCAGTCTCTTCTGTGGGTGTACAAGTAGCATAATCGGCTGTTTTTACTAGAGATCTTATCGGGGGTGGTGTTGGTGGTAGTAGGGGCGATGCGTTATGAATAAAAGGCGCTGAAGTTGTTCCATTCAACGTATTCACACTAATTACATTTTCTGCCCGATTAATAGGACCAAAACTGGAAATACTAGAGCCATTCAAAAGTTGAAGTGGCCTTTTGCTGATGAAGTTTCGCTTATCTTTGTTTAAGTTTCGTTTTTTGCTTTCATTTTTATCATCTGATTCACAAAGCTACCACAGATTGATCAAATGTCGACTGTACTCCATATAGTTTTTCATTCTTATTGAACATTTCATTTGCATCCCAACCATGTGAATTGTCATCTAGTTCCAGATCAACATCGCCATTAATAGCGGTATTCGATGCATCCCAAGGTTCCAATTCTCTCTCTTCGTTCCGTGAACTATTACATCGTGCTGATACAGCACCGTCTGTTTGAAAATTCCTGCTTGTGGCAAAGTCTAAATCTACATTTTGCGTAGTAATACTCACAATATGATTAGGTTGAAAGATCATACAATCCGCTTTTGATGAACATCAGACGTTTGGTTTTGATTATTTTTTACACATTAAGCATACTCTATTGCAACATCAAAATTCGGTGAAAATGTCCTATAGATTCCTTCATAAACGCTACCAGAATGCGTTTGTACCTGTGCACAACAATTGTGGCTGCGTACATGGATAGTGAATCATTGTATATTTCTTGGGCAGGTACTGCTTGTCCTCTTTGTGACCTGTCATGTACATATATATTTCTTGTTGTGCTGTCCGTGTTTAAAAAGTGAAAATGTAACTTGCAAATCAGTACAATTCACGCTTTTCCGATCTTGCTTGTCAATGCAATTTTTCTCTCACGTCGAACGTCGGTTTGCTCGCAGTCGCAGATGTGCACAGTCGATTGAATGTTCGTTTGTACGACTCACTTGCTCCGGTGCTTTCCACTCGAGTTTGGCTTTTCTCAAGGCGATTTATTGCCAAACAAAGAGTTCCAGTGCAATTAATGTAAATTGTGAATGGCGATACTTGTAAGCAAATTAACTACGGAACACGAGCGCTGATACGGTGCTGCACTTCTTTACAGCCGCCGCGCGATGGTGATGGCCACCTGTATTGATGTTTTGATTTTCAGATACATCATATCATACTATGGTTTATTTTTTCACGTAACTATCTACACACGAGCGGGGTCAAGGATGGGAAGCTCCAAATTCATCACTTTTTACACTCGTTATCACGCAATCCCACCAATTAATCGGCTTGTACACTTCCTTTAATCCAATAATTTCTCAATTTTATTTATTTTGTGTTAAAATCATAATTTGAATTTCGCGCCTTTATTCAACTCTGTCTTGACTTTTTCTGAGCTTGACCGCTCCCTATCAACTTCAACCCTCTACGTTCTGTGACTTTGACATGCAAGTGTTAATCGCGCCTTAATACTGAAATAGAAGACTTTCCCTTGCAAAGTAGAAATATATTTTCAATTATTTCATCAGGTTATGGGCCCAGCAAAGCCCAAAAATAGAATCAGTGCAAAAACTTTCAGTGGAATAAACATTACAGTGAAAAATAGTGAACACAACCTAAAACGCAAAAACCTGACTTCTAATTTAACAATTGCAAAGTGTTTTCTCGTGATAACTGAACTAAGAGTTCTTAAAAATGGCAGCAAATAATCAATTGGCATTAATTGAAAAGTTAACCGGTCGAAATAATTATGCAACCTGGCGATTGTGACTGCATAGAACCTGCCACAGGTGTCGAAGTGGACACAAAACCAGATACAAGGGCGAAAACTAAGATAATTCTACTAGTTGACCCAATAAATCATGTGCACATACAAGAGGCTAGCACTGCACAGCAAGTATGGGACAAGTTAACGAAAGTATTCGATGCCTCTAGGCTGACACGCCGCGTTGGGCTGCTGCGTGATCTCTGTAATACCTCGCTTACTGCATGTCAAAACGTAGAGGAATATGTGAGCAAAATTGTGTGCACTGCTCACAAGCTCAGAAACATTGGTTTCCAAGTAGACGACGAATGGCTGGGTACACTGCTGCTCTCCGGTCTACCAGAATCCTTTCAACTAATGAAAATTGCTATTGAAAGCTCAGGCATGAAGATAACCTCAGACTCTGTGAAATAAAAACTATTGCAAGACGTTAGACAAACAGAAAGTGACTAAACAGTGTTCTCAGTCACTGAGAAATTTAAAAACAATTATACGAGTAAGAAGCAAACTAAGGGTCCGAGGTGCTACTCTTGTAACAAGTATGGCCATAAAAGCTCTGAATGCAAGCCCAAGACGAAGGATATTCAACAAAAAACAAGCAGTTCTTCGTATGCTGCTGTGTTTGTGGCAACATCCAGCCAAGATGACGCCTGGTACGTGGATTCCGGTGCATCCTCACACATGACAAGACATAAGAATATGCTTGAAAATGTGACGGCTCCTGCCATACAGAAAATTAGAGTCGCAGACAACAAAGTACTACCCGTGCAATGCTCAAGAGAAGTGAGCTTAGATGTTTATGACGACGAAGGTCAAAACAAGAAGGTGCTTTTTACAAAAGTATTATGTTTTCCCGAACTCGCAACAAATTTATTGTTCGTAAGTCAAATTATTCGCAGTGGTGGCCAAGTTAATTTTGACAGAACCGGCTGTGTTATTATGAATAGAAGAAATGAGATAGTAGCAACAGCAAGTGTCATCAACAAAATGTATCGGCTGAATATGCCAGGAAAAGGCTATGCAAGCATGTCTGATGTCGAAGAACCAGACTTTTACCTGTGGCACCAACGAATGGGACACCTGAATTTCAATAGTCTACGGAAGATGACAGAAAACACTGACCATGTCGTTTTCTCAACAAAAGCACCTGCAATCACATGTGTAACATGTACAGAAGGCAAGCAAACAAGACTACCTTTCAAAAGTGAAGGCTCCAAAGCTAGAAATCTTCTTGAAACGGTTCACTCCGACGTATGTGGGCCAATGGAAACGCAGACTATGGGCGGTGCCCGATTTATATAACATTTTTTGACGACTATTCAAAGAAGGTGTTCGTGTACTTTCTCCGAAACAAGTCTGACGTTCTGAAAAAGTTAAAGGAATTCAGAAATGAAGTCGAAAACCAGCTGGGTGCTCATATAAAAATCCTTCGGATAGATAACGGCTTGGAATACGTCAACTAAGAATTCTCAGATTATTTAAAATGCGCTGGCATCGTACATCAAAGGACCACACCGTATACACCTGAACAAAATGGGACAGCAAAACGCATAAACAGAACTCTAGTAGAGAGAGCAAAGTGTATGCTCCTAAATGCCAATCTACCTAAGATGTACTGGGCTGATGCCATACATACTACGGCACATGCAATTAATCGTTCTGCAACGAAGTCCTTATCTTTTAAAACGCCAGAAGAAATGTGGTCTGGTGAAACGCCAAAGGTGAACCATATGCGTATATTCGGATGTGAAGCTATGGTGCACTTGCCCAAAGAGAAACGCAAGAAATGGGATCCAAAGGCACAAAAGATGATCTTTATTGAATATTGCGATCATACTAAAGGCTACCAATTCATAATACCAAATACAAGAAAAGTGGTAAACAGTCGAGATGCTACATTCCTTGAATCTACCGTGAAGAGGGACTATGTTCCTGTAGAAATATCTGAGAAGAAACAAATAAAGGAGAAGTTAATAGTAACAACTCTGAATCAGAGATGGATTCAACTACAAGTACTAATGACACTGTACGCGAAAACCCGTCTACTTCAGACAGTGAATACATTCCGGACACCAGCATTGATCTTGATAGTCCTCCAGTCAGCAAAATCATCCTGAGACCAAGAAAGAAAAGACTAATCTAGATGATTTGTAATGATTTTTAACGTTTTAAGTTCAAACGCGGAACCGACCTCTCATCGGTCCTAGACGTTAAGTCTGAGCAGTGCCAACGGATGGTACCACAGGTCAACCAATCCGTGCACCGTAACCCATTCACGCGGTGGCTGCTTGTCGGCCAGCTAGTTCGGAGAGGATTTCGGTCGCGGGTCTCCGAATGGGTTACGCTCTATTACATATTATTCTCAGCCACCTGAACACGCCCGTATTTAAAACGCGTTATCAAAACCAAACCATACGGAGAAGAAACATACTTTACGTTACTCCGTATTTCTTCATTCATCCAGTTGAGAATACAAAATCTAATTTTCATTTCACGTTTCCGAAGTTCCAACGCGGTACCGAAAAATATGCTACTCGAAATTAACCCGACGAAAACTACTCTAATAAAATAACAAAACAACAAAGGTACCGCGTACCGCGCGCGACTCGAAACCGACCTCAGCGGATTTGTCAAAACCCTACCCTAGCGACGGCATACCTACCCTGCACTCTCTCTTCCCACTGAAAAAGAAGAACCGCTGAAAAGGAAAGTCGTGGTTAAATTTAGGAATTCATGTTGTTTATTAACAAAAATGGAATAATTTCATCAATTATCACCTAAACTAACTTCTATTAAATTCTTACACAATACTGTCAATTCGAGCACTGGGCGTCGTTTATCTTCTATTGGATTGGGTTTTTTTTTTCTTTCTGTTCTTTTAATTTACATTTACAGTTTTCTATCAATCTACATACTGCCTGCACCAAAAATTAAAATTAATTTCTTAAGCTTATTCAAAACTATTCTTGAGGATAATCTCTCTTATCGAATATTTAGTTGTATAGTATTCATATTTTTCAAAAGAGGATATGCTATAGCGAATATATAATGCTTATTTGATATTAGGGTATAGTAAATAAATTCTCCCTATGTGACAAGTTGTTAACGATGCAAATAATTTTTATATTTCCAATATAATGTAATGTGTTCCTTTGATAAGTGATGTATCTAAATGGGCATTTATGTTTAATTGTTTTAATATGTTTCCATTTTCAAATAGTGGAATGATCAATGCATGAAACTAAAAGCAGACCAGATTTGATTGTTCAATTGAATTTATTTGCTTACTCATAGCAAGTGAGATTTTGCAAATTTAAAAAAAACTGTTAAAGTTATGCGTTCAAAATTTCCTGGACAGGTATTTCAATTTTCGCCTGTGTTGATTAACATAAGGCACAGGATTTCTTTCCTTACTCATACAAAAAAAATCAATAATCAATCCAGCCCTCACAAAAAAAACAAAAAAAAAATAGTTTCCTGATGAGTATTTTTTTGTTTGTTGAAAAGCAATAATTCAGTACTATTCCAGACTTATTTAATATTGTGAACACATATCAAGTAGCAATGATCAGTAATAAGCTAGTTGGAAAGTTCTTGTTTGCATTCAAATATTTTGTAATCAGTTTTGATTCTTTTAACAGCTTTTAAGGTTGTAGCGTTTTAAATGTTGCTCATCATTTTAAAAAAAAAAATCAAGTAATATTAAATTAACTTCTACACTGGACAATTTTATTTTGCATTGATACTTGTTTGTCGCGGGAGATTAAAAAAATTCATTTTGTCTTTAGGCCTCTTTGTATTTTTCTGAATGTTTAAGTTTGGATTTTATTTATAAATTTCGTTGGTGGAGTGATAAGATGTGTCTTTTTCATTATTTCTTCTTTTCGATCTCAAACCTTGGTTCATTGGATTATAAGGATCCACGCGTAAAGGAGAAAATTAAAGTTTCAAGTGCGTATTAATTATGACAAAATTACCTTAATCGCTAAGGTTTAAATGATTTTTCGTCCGACAATGCATTGTCATGATTCACCGGAAATGATATTTTTCATATTTGAATAATTTGTATATACAAAATAGTTCTGTATAATTCTAAGAAACTAGTCGTTAATATTCGACGAAATAAGGTAACATCCTAAATGAAATAGACTTTTGTGTTCTTAGCGTTTAACAAAAATCAATTTTATGTATTGCTTTTGGTTCATATGTTCGTAGACACTTCTATTAAGTAAAGTTTTACGCAGAGTTGTTTTTCATATATCTCTACGCGTTACTGACTATCCTTTCGTCAAGGTAGTAGAAAAAGTTAAAACGAACGCTAACATAAAAGCTGATATGATTTTGTAACATCATAAAATTGGCAAGCGGATACGGAAATGAAGTTAACACAAATCGCCTTCTCGAATTTTTATATAAATCACAATTAAATTTCTTATTCAAATAAAACTGGCAAGTTCACACGCACACGCAAGAATATTTTTACCACATTTCGTTCACAGCAAAAAGTTTTAAAATTTGAAGCGGGCATTGAGTTAACGCCTGAATACCTCCAATCCGTAACATTGCAATACTTTCGTAGGCGTTGAATTTGAAATGCTTAAGCAATACTATCTTACATATTAACATTATTTCCGGCACGAAATCAATTCTCTCTTCACTAATTTAATGTTGCAGAGTTCATGGATACTTTCTTCATTCTATAAGCTATTGTTTTACTATTTGAACCGGGGGTAAATTATGGAGAAACTTTTGTGCGCAAAACTAGCTTCCATACGATGCGACATAACCTAATGAGACCTAGATGTATCATCTGGTAATGGAGGCAGCAAGACCTGAATTATTTCAAGCTGATGTAAATGTTGGCCCCCTTATAAAGGAGGATATTGCGCGAGTAATATTTGCTGAAAACGGTCTGACCTGGTAGATAATACTTCCTTGACCGCACATATGAGGCGATATCCGCACTTTTGTTTCAGCAGGCTCCCACTTGCAGAAAGTCGATCGTTCGCTTTTAGGACGTCTTTCGGCTGGCATTTGTAATGATTTTCCACCTTGAATGGTTGTGTCAGCAATCCAGTTTATGGAGCGATGAACTCTTAATTTAGTTTTAACCACATTTAGGACCGCGCCAACCTGCTGCTACCGACACTTTTCCTTTTACTCCATGTGGCTGTCAAATTTTTCCGGTTGTCACATCGGACAAAACAGATGTGTGTGGAATGGCACGCCACATGGCGGCAATGTGCCTCTCCATTTGTCGCCAGTGGCATAGTTTTTCGATGGCCACGGTGGAGGGGCATTTCCAGATGGATATGTCTCGAAATGTAACGGGGTTTGGATTAATTTTATATTTCGAATATTTATATCCACAGATCTAAATATTTGGAAAGAAAAGAAATATTTTCTGCGCAACGATATCCGCACGACAGATGAAGTCCGCTGGCACTTCGAGGACATACCCATCTGGCCGGTTGCAAGGGTTCGGGATCGGAATCACTTCGATTCCCGGGCGTAGGCGTCACATTACAGATTCCGTAGAAAATACTTACCTGTGTCATCACGAGGAGGTACTGTCAGATGTGCCTACGACTATAAAATCGGTAAACAAAGAAAAATGGAGAAAATCTATCACTGAAGAACTGGATGCTCTACAGAAGAACAACACATGGACATTGGTAGAAAAACCTCCAAATGCCAAAGCAATTGGATGCAAATGGGTATTCCGTATAAAAGAAGAACCAACTGGTCATCGTTATAAATCACGTCTATGTGCAAAAGGATATGCACCAACTGTAGGTATTGATTACCAAAAAACTTATGCTCCAACAGTCAGGTGTGATTCAATACGATTGTTACTATCTGTAGCTGTACAAAATAATCTCAAAATCATGCAACTAGACGTCAAGACAGCTTTCTTATATGGGGAACTTGAAGAGACCATATTTATGACTCCACCAGAAGGGTCGGACCATGGTGAAAATATGGTATATAAACTGAACAAGTCACTATACGGGTTAAAACAAGCCCCTCCCAGCTAGAATGCCAAATTTGACTCTACACTGAAAAGATTTGGTTTTGTAAATAGTAAAGTCGATCAATGTGTGTACATTGTTCAAGTCAATAAGAAGAAATGCTATCTGTGTCTCTATGTTGATGATGGCCTCCTATTCTCAAGTGACGAATCAGCATTGAATGAATTTATAAGAGAACTGACAAACATATTTGAGATTAAAATATTGGAAACTCCAAGTAATTTTGTGGGAATGCAAATAGAAAGATTTACTAACTGCATATTCATACATCAGACTAAATACATATAACAAATATTAAACAGATTTGAAATGAATAATGCTAATCCTAATACAGGTAACGACTCTGATTGTATCTGAACTACGCTTTGGACAACGAACTGGAATTGACGCTTTGGGCTGGCGGATGTGATGGTTTGGACCTAGTTGCTTTGCACAGTAGCGCCGAGGTGCTCCAATTCAACTATCATACCGTCTCCGTCCCGGTAAAACCTTGGCAGGCCTCGGAGTACGTTCGAAGTTCGCACCATTGGGTTGGTGGTGTAGGTTCGGTTGAGACGGACTCCCGATTAGCGCTGGTCTGGCTCTGAGCACTTGTCCCCATAAGGGCTTGTGCCAACCCTCGCATGGCCTCCCTGCTCTGCAAAGATAACAATGGGACCAAAAAGGCGACTACACACACGAACGGAGATAACGGCTCCGAGGGGGGATCCAACGAAACTGGTGCAATCAAAAGACCAAAAAAATCCAAAAAAGGAAATAGAAAATAATAGCAAGGATGACGCAACCAGCGGTTGCAGCCACGATATCAACAGTACATCGAGAGCTGTACTAACCACGAAAAAAACGAAGACTGACACGACGACAGTGACGGTAGACGAAAAACGGAGAACAGCAGACAGTCTGGTGCAGACTGAGATTCCTGCGGCGTTTCAGCGCAGCAAAAAAATGATGCGAACGCCCGAGCGTCCTATTAAGGAGAAGCGGGAGACTCAGCAGGATGCTTCAGGTGTTCGAGCAGTGGAAGATAACATAAAGAGCACCGAAAATTCGATTGTCACCGCTGCGATCGTTACTAAAGCGACCGATGCAAGGGTCACAAATCCCGACATTGCAACGAAAAATCCAGAAACAAACGAGGAGATAACGGCACTAAAAGCAAAGAGTGAACAGGCACCGCGTGACTGTACCGCAAACTTTGAAAATATGGCGGAAGTACTGCACTCGGAAACGGAACGCGACTACCTCTCCCAAGGATGGTTGCAAGTTACAATTGCGGCCCAGCGATACGAAGAAGAAAGACTACTTCGAAAAGCGGGAGATGTTCTGAAAAGAATACAAGCTGCATGCGGCTCCCCAAAAATTAGCAAAGTAGCAAAGGAAGGGCTCCTTGAACTAGAGGAGTTCCTTGATTGCATAGGGCACTATTGGAGGAGCTGGTTAAGGGCCAAAGATGAACAGAAGGCTAAAGAGGCGCTTGGGGCGAAATCTAAAGGCGACATGCAGATAGCTCCATCATTAAAAGTCAATAAAAGAATGGCGTCTAGCCCAATCGAAGGAGATCGGGATAAAAGAAGGAAGGAAGAGGCACTTGATGGGCGTGGAGCACCAGATCAGGGGTTCCAGACAGTGCTTACAAAAGGAGCGAGGAAACCTGCAAAGAAACTCCTTCAAAAAAAGCCAGAAAGTAAAGTTCGTACGGACGCCCAATTAGAAAAAGGACCTTATGCAAAACAGGAGAGGCAGAATACGAAATACGAGACATAGACTGCGTGACGGATCTGGCCGAGGTAGAAAGGAGTTCCCTAGCGTGGGAAGGATCAAAGCGAGACTGACACCAGAAAACAACAGAGGACAACGCATGGCCATAGTTGACTTGACCGAAAAGGACGCCGAACAATTCTTGAACAAGGGCAAAGTACGAATTGGGTGGGTTATCTGTAGGATACGGCGAAGAGCAACGCCTCTTCAATGTTTCAAATGCCTTGGTTATGGTCACACCACACAAGTATGCAAAGGACCCGATAGGAGTTCCCTGTGTTACAAATGCGGTAAAACGGGTCATAAAAGAAAAGAGTGTACGAAGGAGGCACACTGTATCCTTTGCAAGGATGCTGATCCAAAACTTGATTTTGGACACGTCTTGGGATCAGAAAAATGCTGGATGTTCCAGGAAGCCCTAGCCAAGGCAAAATCAGAGCTTCGATGACCCGCATCCTGCAGCTAAACCTACACCGGAGTTCAAGCACCCAAAATCTGCTTGAGCAGTTTGCGAGGGACAGGAAAGCCGACTCCTTGCTGCTGAGTGAGCAACATCATAATAGAAATCCTGCATTATGGTACTCTGATGAAACTGGTACTGCCGCTATCTGGGTTCGGAACAGTGACTTTCAAGCAGAGAGTTGTGGACGGGGGGATGGTTTCGTGTGGGTTCGGTGCTCAGAGATCTCCTTCTTTAGTGTGTACCTAACGCCGAACGAGTCGATATCATCTTTCCAAGCCAAGCTTAATGCTCTGGAGGGCGCTGTCTCGAACGCAGAGGGTAAAGTGCTCGTTGTGGGCGACTTCAATGCTAAAGCAATCGAATGGGGCATGCCTCAGACGGATCCGCGGGGAAAACGAATTCTGGAAATGGTGGCCAGGATGGCCCTCGTCGTATTAAACTCGGGAAATACGCCGACTTTCCGCCGTATTGGCTGTGAGGGAACCATACCGGACGTGACATTCGCCTCGGAGTCGTTAGTACGGAGGATAAACAACTGGAAAGTATTAGAGGACATCTCAGCCAATGATCACCAGTGCATTCTGCTTGAGATAAGTGATGCTATCTCCTGACGCCCGTGCTCTCGGCCTTCTACAACTGGATGGAACATTGGAAGAATGGACGTCGAGAGGTTCGTCAAGGTTCTCACAGCAGGTGAGCCGCTGCAGGGAGCTCCAGAGGGGACGGAAGAACTGGCAGCTCAAGACGTGGTGAACTCTACTATGAGCATAATCACGACTGCTTGCTGCGCTTCTATGCCCCAGTGTACCTGCGGTCTACTGAAATCGCTGAAAAGCGGAGGGAGTGTCACAAGCTTCGGCGTGAGGCTCAACGGGTGCGGAACCGTGACGGGGCATGCAACTAGGTGACAGCATATAAGTCGGCCAGGAAGTGCCTTTGCAAACTGATCAACAGTAGCAAGGCTCGCTGCTGGCAAGACCTAGTGGACAATGTAAACAAGGATCCGTGGGGCCTTGTCTACAAACTGTTCATGGGGAAACTTGGTGCCCTACGGAAGCCTTGTATACATGACGCGGAAAAGATGGACGCGAGAGTGCGGGGGCTCTTCCCCGCCCATCCCGTCCGTGTTGACGCTGTCCATGGTGAAACAGCAGTCGAGTGCCCACTCTTCACACAGCTGGAACTGGAGGAGGCAGTCCTCTCCCTGAAAGCGAGGAAGGCTCCAGGTCCAGATGGTGTTCCAGCTGAGGTGTTGCGGTTCGTCTATCACCATTGTCCTGACTTACTGCTCAGCACACTCAACGCTTGCCTACGGGACGGGGCTTTCCCGGTACGATGGAAGGTGGCGAGGCTCGTGCTGATCAGCAAGGGGAAGGGAAATCCCGAATCGCCGTCTGCATACCGCCCGTTATGCATGCTAGACACGGCTGGGAAAGTGCTAGAGAAACTCATCAAGGGAAGACTCACTGACGCGATTCGTGCTGCTGGCGACCTATCTCCTCGGCAGTACGGCTTTAGAGCAGGACGTTCTGCCATTGATGCGATTGCAGAGGTGGTGAACGCGGTCCAAAAAGCAGAAGCATATAGTCACACCAAGCGGCGGGTCGTCCTGTTGGTGACACTCAATGTCAGGAATGCCTTCAACTCCGCTAGATGGGTGGATATTCTGGACACGCTGGAAAACTCTTTTCAAGTTCCAGAATATCTAATGCGGCTTTTGAAGAACTACCTAAAGGACCGAAGCCTGCTCTACGACACGACACAGGGCCAACGAAGGATGGAAATTACATCGGGTGTTGCCCAGGGATCTCTATGCTTGGTCCGGACCTGTGGAACGTGTCTTACGACGGGCTACTGAGACTTGAGATGCCAGGTGAGTCGCGCTTGGTCGGCTATGCGGATGATGTTGCGCCGGACGGACTGTTGAACAAGCGCAACTTAGGCTAGGTATGCTAATGCGCCGAGTGAGGGACTGGATGACTGCTTGTGGGCTCAGTTTAGCACTGGAGAAAACCGAAGTGGTCATCTTGACACAAAAGAGAATCCCTAGAGTAATGATGATCAGTATTGGAGATATACAAATCGAATCGAAGCCAGCGGTGAAGTACCTGGGGCTACTGATCGACTCGAAGATGAGTTTCTCTGAGCGAATCAGGGCAGCGGCTGAGAAGGCTGTTTCGGGAATATCGGCCCTGAGTCGACTTATGGCCAACGTAGGGGGACCCAGCCCATCAAGAAGACGCCTCTTGATGAGTGCTGTAGGGTCAGTGCTACTGTACGGAGCAGAGGTATGGGGTGACGCTCTCAGCAAGGAGGTATACCGAAAACGTTTCGCACAGGTACAGAAAAGAGGAGCACTGAGAATTGCATCTTCGTATCCAACAGTCTCCGACTCGGCGGTGAAAGTGATTGCAGGCGTGATACCTGTCGCCCTCCTTGCTAGAGAGCGCCGCGCTATTTACCTGCGCCGAAACAAGGATGCGAGGGAGATGGTTGTCCGCGAGGAGGGACAACGCTCGCTCAACGATTGGCAGCAGTCTTGGAGAATTTCACGAAGGGAAGGTGGACTGCGCGCCTCATCCCGGATGTGAGACCGTGGCTAAATCGAAGGCATGGTGAGACTGACTTCTATCTGACCCAGCTTATGAGCGGGCACGGGTGTTTTCAGTCTTACCTGCGCAAGATTGGTAAGTCACGGTCTCCCGATTGTCGGTTTTGCCCAGGAGAGGAGGACAATGCCTGTCACACATTTTTCGCGTGTACAAAATGGGTCAGGCTACGAAGGAGACGGGAGAGCTCACCCCGGATAATATAGTTGCGGTGATGCTCGAATCGGTTGACAAATGGAACCAGGTGGCACATTATGCTCGGGCAGTCCTAAAATATAAAAGGGACTCACAGCAGCCGGAGGCACTGGGGTTGGGGGATCGCTCTTCTGGCATTTCCTCTTCCCCTCTCCCCTCCCGCTAGGAAAGGGACTCCCCAGCTTGAAGGCGCCCCACGGCGTAACAAAACGAGACCTGGCCCGAAGTAATGCGTCAAACGGTTCCAGGCTGGGTTCTCAGGTTGACAGGGGAGGTGTTTAGTGGGTAGTCCAAGAGTATCCTCCATGGGAGTCCCACACTGCCAGGCTCGGCGGGCGTAAATGCCTTCACCTCCCTTCCACAAAAAAAAAATACTGTTCCAGAGGACCCTCACATGAAGCTACAGAAGGGAGATGGAGAGTACGAGAAGAACGTTCCATACAGAGAAGCTGTGGGCGACATAATGTTCGCAGTCAGTTTGGTGAGCAGATTCCTCAATTGCTACAACCAGAGGCACTGGAACGCAGTCAAACGGATCTTTAAATATTTAAAAGATTCTAAAAAGTATGGACTTTGCTACTCACATACACCAGAAGCTTCTGAAGTCATTGGCTACAGCGATTCTGACTATGCAAACGATCTGGACATACGTCGTTCCGTCACTGGCTATGTTTTCTTCAAGAACGGGGCAGCCGTGACTTGGTCGAGTCAAAGGCAACAAACTGTGGCTCTGTCGACAAGTGAAGCTGAATTCATGGCAGCTTGTGCCGCCACTAAAGAAGCAATGTGGGTAAAAAAATTGCTAAGTGATATTGGTGAATATAAACAGGACTCAATATGTCTTCATTTAGACAATCAAAGTGCCATCAGTGTTATTAAAAATATAAACTTTCACAAGAGGTGCAAGCACATTGAGATTAAATATCACTTCATTAAGGAAAAATATTTTTTTTAAATAATCGTATTAAAGTTTGTAAGCAGTGACTCTGAATTTGCCGATATATTCACAAAAGGATTGTCAAAAGATAAATTTCATTTTATAAGGTCTAAACCTGGCATGTACTTGCATAACTCATTGTTATAAATAATCATTAATCTATATCATGTATGTTATCATGTAATTAATGAAATAAGGCTTGAATTCAGGGAGAATGTTAAAATCATAATTTGAATATCGCGCCTTTATTCAACTCTGTCTTGACTTTTTCTGAGCTTGACCGCTCCCTATCAACTTCAACTCTTTACATTCTGTGACTTTGACATGCAAGTGTTAATCGCGCTTTAATACTGAAATAAAAGACTTTTCCTTGCAAAGTAGAAATATATTTTCAATTATTTCATCATTTTGTTTTCGCTTCAAAATTTTAAGTCCTTCTTTTCACTCCGTTGTTATTTCTCTGGAAACGAAGTTGAGAAAACGCGCTCCGATCAGCCCAACTCTCTCGCTCGGTTATTCGATCCCGACTCCCCGTTGTTGCTGGTCGTCGCCTTGCGGGACTCCTCACAACCAGTTGACAAGCCTTTTATCCACTTTCCCTTGCATTGCGAAAGTGCAATTCGTGGATGAGCTTCGTTGTAAAGGGGGTTACTATAACCAGATTTCAATTGCAAATTTAAATAACTAATATTAGTTTAAATTTACAATTGAGAATTGGATCAGCATTATGATGGTTTTCGACCAGTCTGCTTAGCCGACTGCTCGATTACTATAACCTTTCGACCGAAACGTTGCTCAACTACGACCTCATTAAAAGCCTTCAAAAAATTTGCCCCTAATACAGGCAAGGAGTGATCACTTTTGGCTTTGCCACCAAGTTTGCTAACTAGAGCTTCTATAATTCCTGAGAAAATCTTATGTGCAACAGATGATTTCATAGTGTTTGATATTTTACTTAAAACCTTAATGGACAGTTGAAATGTTTTTCATTCTGGTTTCGACCTAGCTTTAGCCTTTTTGTCAAACATATAAAAGTTATAACTCAAACTGCAAAATAAAATTAAAATCGTAAAGTTTCGAAAACGATTCAGGCAAATAGACCAACATTTTAACATTCATCCAAACCGATTATCTTAAGGAGTAACGAGATAATTTAGAAAAATGCAAGCACATGAATAACATGAGTCACGACTTTATTTTGCACACTTTTTGCAACCCATTGCCATCAAAATTCCCCGTATCAGCTTCCACCCATCAACGCCAGACCGGATGGAATGCAACTCATGATTGTTTCTCGCCTCGAAGCGTATCTGTATCTCATCACGATAATTATGATTTATTGAACAATTGAACAGGTATTGACGCAAGATGATGCCAAGCTATAGCGAATCCAGTCATCTACCACACATCATCACATGTCCAGCATGTTACAGCTTCCCAGACGCAATCGGATCATAATCAGCATTAGCACCGGCGCAAACATCACCTGGTTCACCTTGGAACCAAGAATTATTACAATATATCTTTGAACGCTGTGATTTCCATCATTCCTTCGTGCACATACCAAACAATTGTTGCTGTCAGCCCAGATGAATACTTAGACAAGCTCTTGGACATGGTGATGGACTATGGTTATTATAGATCTTAAAATAGATTCATACGCTCACATATTGACACGTATGGCCTTGACAGTGCATCAGAAAGCCGCGACAGGTAATTCATTACATTACTAGCATCCTTAGACCGTCGAGTCAATCAACTGAGTCCAGCGAGACTCGTTTCAATTTTCGCTTTCGTCACCAGTGAACGCTTCAATTAATTAAGTCGGTTGGCATGAAACATGAACATTCGCTTTGGGGGAGAAGCCTTACAAAACTTGCAGAAACTGATGCTAAATGCTAATGCTGATGTATTGTATCTGCAATCAAGATGCCGCGCAGAGAAGATGAAGGTGGTCCATGGAAAATCAGAAACACTTCGGGTCGGCGCTAGTCGTTGGTGGGGCAGAGGTGAAGGTGGTGAGCTGGTTCAATTCAGCGAGAAATTCCAACTTTCTAACTTTGTGGCCACACTTCGGAGAAAATCGCAAAATTTTAATTAACCATCAAACCATATCGTCTTGATTGCCAGCTATCTCTCCTCAATGTCTTCGTCTGCTTTTTGGGCTTCGTCTTGGCTTTGGTCTCCATCGTTATCGTCATTGTAATAAAATCAGATAAAAGTTTAGGTGCAAGGTTAAGGCTTCGGTGGGCTTTTACTCGGTAATTTATTAGCTTGGGAATGCACGAGTGGTGGCGGTCGACGGCGGCGGTACCGTAAGTGCTAGACTTTGTCGCGAAATTTATGGTCCTCGTAATTTTGAACGGATTAGGTAAGAGATAGGCGGAGGAACACTTAAAAGTGACTTTATGAGCTCTTGCGCTTATTTATCTGTTCTAAACGCTAAAGTATCTTTACGATGATGATTGTCAACTGCTTCTTGTCCATTTCTTTTATTGTCCCTCTAGGACTTTGTTGTGCCGGTTCTGATTCTATCCGCTACTACACTTCCTCCCGCTGACAATGTCTATCACCAGAGGCATGGACGGGTCCAAACGACATTTTTTCGCCTCGATTTTTAATGACTCTTGTATTGCGATAATGTTATTGTAATGTTCTATGCAAAAAAACATTTTCGCGTAATTACTACACACTGTAGATGCTCAGATATGCATACTCGTATGTTATGGATGTATGAAACTACGTACGAGTATTCCACGGAATATGTGGCGTAGTAAATTACATTGCAAGCTGCTCGTACGTTTCAGCTATAAAACTTTGCAGTCATAGTGTAGTACGAGTATGTGTACTTACGTGCAAACTAACATGTGTGGAATATAACACCAAAAGTTGCGTTGTTCGGCATGTGTGATCTTAATTTGTGTGTTCTTTTAACACTTGTTGGCTGTAAAAGTCGCCTGCCTTGTTGCGGAGTTTAGAAGCTGGGCCACGAAGTAGATGTTAAATATTCTGGGAAAATTTTCATAAATATATTACGTGTGTAAAGCGGGAGAAGCTTTCTCGATACGGGCACAAGGGGTGGCTTGACTGAGTTTGCTGGGCCATTGCTCAAGAAGTTTACGGGTGTTTAATTAATTTTTCGTGAAAGAGATGAATTTTCAAAAGGAAATTTTCATGGGTTATTAATTTATAAGAAGGATTTTGCACGGAAGCAATAGTGTTAGTGTAGGTTGCAGGAGGGAATAAACTCGGTTTGTATAAGACAACGAAAAACCCAGAAAAAACAAGCTGTTTAGGATAATTGAAGAAGTTGAAAGGGTCTGAAATTAGAAACAAAATTTATTTTAGAGCTTTAAATGATGAATTTTATACATAGCGTTTATTGTACTGTTTTGTCTGATTTTATTTGTAAATAAAATAACCATAATACAGGCATAAGTATATTTCTCATTATGAGTGTAAAAATTATTATTATTACATAATTTAATCTTGATGTGGCTTTCGAAAATACTACAGAGGATGAATAATGAATCAATTATTCAGTAAATGGGTTTGTTGTATTTACAAACGCATTAATTTATTTTTTTTTTTTTTTTCATTTAATTCATAACTTTTTCACAAAATTAGTTATTCTAATTTAAAAATATATAAACAGAAAAGAATTCATGGGCAAAACTAATATGTCAAAGGATAATATTTCACCCAATCAGATCACATCCCTAAGCGGTTTGAGTTTAATGAGCCGAAATCTTACTCTAGTCCAATAATCTGTAATAAGGTAAGAACGCCTTGTAAGGTCCAGTTTTTGGCAATATGTAGTAACCGAGCAGTCGCCCAAGCAAACTGCTCGGAAACTATCATAAAAAAAATTATTTAAATTTACAATTAAAAGTCGGACATGACAGCACCTTTTCACGCAGCACGAAGGCAATCTATGCAGACAAATGAACGGTTGTTCTTGAACTTCTGGTGCGAGATTTACCACAAGTGGACGACTGGCAACAAAAGACAAGGAGTCTGCTTGGTATCGCCATCACGAGCACATTGGAGAACCGCGCCGGCTAGCGGAGTTAAAAAAAATATATATCGGCAAAGTAGTGAATGCATGTAGTTTTTGTGAGGAATGAAAAAATATTATTGAGATTGGTTCGCTTCCCATGCAGGAAATTGTACGATAAATCATATTGGGAGTTTTCAGCGTGGAATTGACAAAGTTCAGTGACGGATTTACCAGCAGGCTGAGTAGGCTTGAGCCTAGGGTAGCAAATTTTTAAGGCGGCCAATTTGGGGACCAATTTTTTTTTGCTACCCTATAGAAATCAAAAAGATTTTTTCATGGTGATTTTTTGATGTCTCACAGATATGCAACAAATCTGCAACAAATTTTGCTGATGATTTTCCTCTCACTTGTCATTGCACATTCCGTGAGTAGCAAACTTCCATATTCTGTAGAACAGCTAGTTCATCACCCGAACGCCCCTTAACCAGCAATAGGCCTCTGCACCCTCTGCACACTTTGTATGAGCGAAAAGAGTGAAATTGTAGAAAATTTCTATGTTTTTCCCTCTTCCCACTATCAACCCATACATGCCAGTCCTACTACTGGTTGGAGGCTGCCAACTAAATGGTTTGTACATAATTTAGTGAATAATTTTAGGGATTTCAATCTTACGTATTGACTATTATGTGTTGAACATCCACTAACTTTTAAAAAATCGAATGGAATTCTAAAAAAACCCCTGAACAGTGATAGCGAGATAGTCAGGATAGTCTTAAGTCAAAAAAATATTTTTTCCCCGAATACGGTATTTTTTTAACGCTACAATCTTATCTATGACGTCAGTATTGCACGTGTACGTAGCGAGGCCCATTTCCTATACTTCAATATCCAATCACCGTTTGGGTTACCCCGGTTACCCGAACAAATCAAGGCGAAAAACGAAAAAAACATCGAAACAAAAGGAAATAAGGCACAAAACTGCAAAACAACGAGTTTTACGCTTGCAAAAAGCACTGCGTCGTGATTCGAGACGTTTTCTGTTCTATTTTGTGTGGGGTCACTAAATGTAAACCCAAATTTACGAGACATAAGTATCGTTGTAATCAAATTCGCCATGTTAAAATTTTGAGCAGGAGTGTCGTGATCTTTATCGGTGACCCCAAAATACAGCTGCAACACAGGCAAACTGTGATGTCGCAAATTTTAATAGACAAGGCCTCGGTTGGTAGCATCCTGATATAATTACATAAAACGAATTGATATTTTAACGTGGGTGTGTGCTGTTATTTTTCAAAGTGCTTCGTGGATTGTATGAATACGGTGCTTAAAAACTTTTTATAATCATAATAAATTATAATAAATCATCTGTAATGAATCAATTTATTGAAAAAGCCTTGCAAAAATATTTTTCATTCCGAAGCTAAGTCATGCTAAATTTTTTTTCATATCAACTACAAATATTGTTCTGAAAGATTGCTCATGGTTATCTTGTGATTTTGCCTCATTCAATGCAGCAAACATAAGAATTAGAAATAAATAATTCAGAATAAACAATTCATCGGAAACTGTGCAAACAGTTTTGAATTTTTCGTGGTAGCGTAGCAAAAATTACGTTCTTACGTTAACTATTTATTGTGTGCATTCTGAACGAGGAATACCGCTGCTTGCATGCGAGAAATAAACTTCTTATTTTCATCCTTTCCGTATCAGTTGCTGAATAAAAAAATTGAAAAATTGAAGAAAAAAATTGTGAAAATGAGTGATGGGAGAAAGCTAAATTAACAAGTTGGGTAAAAATACCTACGCTCATGTCAGAAGGGTTTTGTATTCAATTTACAAAACGCAGTCACTAAATCGAATAAAATCAAGAAACATGTCAAAGATGATTTTATTGGAGAAAATATGAAATTCGAAGATCATACTATTATTGACAAAGTTGAACGAATTTCAAATTCTGAGGTTTTTATTAATGTTATACTCATAAATATCTCCCTTGATCATTATTCCAAATGTTCATTCGCGAGGAAGGAAACACATTTTTCCCCCACTGAAGCAAAAACTAACAGTTCAAGAACTGTTTTGTTCCCATGAAATCTTTCATTTCATAGTCATATCGGCTACGTTTGATGAATTTTTTTTTGTTCAGGGGCCACTCTCCTGTACTGTTATCATCCATTCATGGCCAATTTTTTTGAATCCTAGAATGGCTACGAAACCCTTTTGCTAGGAGCTCTCTCTCACCTCCTTGACTTGTTTCACTTATGAATTTTAATTGTAGGTACTCATCTTCAGTCATTCATTAAATTGAATCAAGTGTTCAAAGCATGCATCTTAAACGTTGAAGTTGGGAAAAAATAACTCAAAATTATTCAATCTTCGCATTTAAAACAGCCACTATTTTGTTTTACGATTACTGATACCACTAGCTGAACCGATTCTCAAAGATATACATGACACCAATCATTTCTGAAATTTTCATGCAAATCCTAGCAAAACTCTAGTGTCTGAGTCGGTAAAAAGCGCATGTTGTTCCATAGCCATATATTGCCATAGTAATAAATGCAGCGCGTATTGTTCCATAGTAATACAGGAAAATTCAAACCGCTATAACTTTGCTAAATATGATTCAATCTTTATGAAACTTTCAGGATGGATCAATCTTACAAATAGTCATCTGTGTACTGAATTTCATTGAATTTAAGGGCACCGTTAAGATTTTATTCAAGAAAACATCAAATCGATAAATCATACTATTACTAACAAAGTTGAGTGAATTGCGACTTCTAACGTATTTGTTGTTGTTGTACTCATTAAGGCCTACATTCATGATTTTTTTCAGATTTTTCAGATGAATAAACAATTCATCGGAAACTGTGCAAAGGAGTTTTGAATTTTTCGTGATGGCGTAGCAAAAATTACGTTCTTACGTTAACTATTTATTGTGTGCATTCTGAACGAGGAATACCGCTGCTTGCATGCGAGAAATAAACTTCTTAATTTCATCCTTTCCATATCAGTTGCTGAGTAAAATAATTGAAAAATCGAAGAAAAAAATTGTGAAAATGAGTGATGGGAGAAAGCGACTTAGTGGAGCGGAGGACAAAAAGAAACTAAAATAAAACAAGAAGAACAAGATAAAAATATTAAGAAAAACCACAAAAATTGATAGTCTTTTTTTTTAATGAAACTTATAACGAAAAATCGGGAACCTCAACAATGCAATCTGGAAAACATGAAACCGACTTAAAATCTGTTGCCAAACTGTCATATGTTGAACTATCGACTAAAGAAAAAACTGACAATTATGTTCTTTACAACAAGTGCTCCAAAATCGAAGATGTCTCTCAGACCGAGTCGTTAAATTGAAACGACTGTTGATCAAAACAAAGATTCAGCTTTATGGGAAATTTATAATACTTTAAGGGGCATTATCGCGAGATGCGGCTTCCGACTTCTCTAAAAGTGAAAAACTATATGCTGATCAATGTTGTTCTTGCCAGTGAGTATTTTGCAAAGAAAAATTAAAAACAATGAAGTGAAAGACAGAAATTGGCTGGTTTACTCTGAGAGTAAGGGTTCCGTATATCGCGGGCCGTGTTTGGCATTCGGTCCATTGGAGAATAAAACTCAGTTCGAGAACAAAGGATTTAATGACTGGAAAAATGAAGAACACCGAATAGTTAAGCATTAAAACTCTGCACGTCATAAATCCAGTATTCTTAGCCTGAAAGCTAGATGTACGATTGATGGTCGAATCGACAATTTACTGCATTTGCAAATTCATGAAGAAATTAATTATTGGAGAACCGTTCTTAGAAGGGTTGTTGCTGTAGCGAAGCGGATGTGTTCAAGGGGTCTCACTTTAAGAGGAAATTATTTTTTGATTCTGGAATTGTTAGCTGAGTTCGATCCTTTCTTAGCTAGTCATATTGAATGGTTTGGGAGTCAACGACCCAAATATACCAGTTACTTATCGAAGACCGTTCGTGATGAGTTTATACTCTTGATGGGCCATAAAGTCTTTAAGTAAATTGATGACGAGATAAGAAGGGCGAAATAATTTTCCTTAATCATCGATTTGATACCAGATATAACACATGTGGACCAACTCACTTTCGTAGTTCGATATATTTTAGAAACAGGAGAACCCTGTAGAAGATTCCTCAAGTGTTTGCCCCCCAATGGGACATAAAGCTGAAGAGAAGTTTGCTGCCATTACTTCGGAACTAAAAAGCTTGGGTTTGAGTTTTAAAGGCTACCGTGGACAGTCGTATGACAATGCCGTAAATATGTCTGGCATATACAATGGTTTACAGGCTAAAATTTAAAGTCAAGCACCGTTTGCTTTTTTGGTTCCTTGCTCTGCCCACTTTTTATATTTAGTGACAACTGCGACTATTGAATCTTGCACAGAAGCTTGTCGATTCTACATGTTGCTTCAAGCAATATACGTTTTTTTTTCAAGTTCGACACAACACTGGAAGATATTGATGACTGAAGTTGGAGAAGGTGAAACAGTCAAGAGAGTGAACCTCGCACGTTGGTCAGCTAGAGAGGATGCATGAAGAAATTTTAAACATTCGTGGCATGAAGTCATGGAAGCTTTGAAAACAATCAGGAATGATTGCATCGAAAAACCTGTCACACGAAACGAAGTAACTGGAACTCTTCGAAAATTAAACAACTCAAAACGGGATCAATGGTTGTTTTGTGGAATATTTTTGGAAAGAATAAATAAGGAAATGTTAAAATCCAGGCTTCTACCATAAATTTGATTACTGTAGCCGATCTTTATGAATTTTTTCGCAAGTTCTTCATAGATCAACGAGAAAACTTTAAGTATTTCGAAAAAACGGCAATAGAATTAAGTGCGTCGAAGTAGTAAACAAAAGACCTGGGAAAAAGACAACCAAAAACAATTGCTACCATCAACCCTTACAAAAAAGGCTCTGTCCTTAAAAGTATATCTTAATGATTTAGAGACTGAGTTAGTTCAAGAATGCATACATTTTCGAAGCCAAATATCTACGCAAAGCATTTTGGTAAAACCAGCTTCTTCATCATTAGAGAGTCTATCTTCGTATCTGCGAAAACAGAGTCTGCAGAACGTTTATCCAAACTTGGACATATCCCTTTGTATGGCCTTATGTACACCAGCGACGAATTGCTCGGGTGAGAGAAACTTCTCTTGTTTTGAAAAATTATCTGAGATCGACCTTGAGCCAAGAAAAATTAAACGCTATAGCTCTTTTGTGCATAGAGTCAGAACTAATGAACAAAATTACGATGATTTCGCCAACAAAACATCGCGCAAAAAGGTATTGTAACGAAGTAACAAACTTTTATAACTAAACTGAGTTGATTATTTTTAATTGTTTGTTTGTCAGTGCAATAAAGATTATCTATTTACGCTTACCAAATGTACATTATTGTGTAAGTAATACACATTACCCCGCTCGTACATAATTGAGCTATGATTAGCTCAAAAACATACCCGAAAATTATTTTACGCGTAATTTTAACGAAATTTTTGGATTGTAAAAATAATGTAGGAGGTGATAATTGCAGAGGCAAGGGCGGCAAAAACTGTAAAGCCTATACCTTGAAAATTTGTAAGTCCACCACTGCAGTTCACCAGTTATCAAACCTGGGAAAGTTATTGTTACGAAGAGTGTACAAACATTTCACTCAATAACATCCGGAGAGAAGGGAAAGAATTTGTCAGTAATAGCCTACTGCAATGCCGCTCGAGATTCTTTCACTTCAGTTGCCATTATAAAGGAAGCAAACTAAAAGCCAAAATTTCACGATGGACTTTCTCCTGGTTCAGATGCCTGCAGGAAGAAGATATCAGCTTATTTAATGCGGAGGTGTTCCAGAAATGGCTAGTGCAGTATTTTGTACCATGAAAGCCACAACGTACATAAAGTCGCTTTGCTTCTTGATGGGCATTCTTCATACAGGAATTTCGCTGGTATGTAAGAGATAACAGAATAAAATGATATAATCCTCTTTTGATTGCCAAGTCACAGTACGCAAGCTTTGCAACCATTTGACCGAAGCCTTTTCAAGTCGTTTAAGACATTTTATGTAGCCGAGATGAGGAATCGAATGCTTGCAAACAAAGAAAAGAATATCAGTCATGTAGTGGCTGGTAGACCAACTGACAATGCATGGATTTGAAATGCGCCAGCTATATCAGGGTTCAGAGCTTCTGAGAGGGATGGGTAGATAGGTAGGAATTGTAGTAGGGTATTGTAAAAATATTTTAACAATATAAACCTATATATAAATATAAATATATATATATATATATATATATATATATATATATATATATATATATATATATATATATATATTTATATATTTATATTTATATATATTATGATGGAGGCAAACGCAGAGATGGCGCGCATGTATGTTTTGAAGGTCGTGTCTTGAGTATGTGATAGCTGCGTCCCTTACAAACAGTGTGGCATAGTTTTTCCCGGGAGTGCATGTGCCACGCGTTCCAAGGAACGTCATGTGCCGACAGCTGTTGCGCAACGTATTGTCATTCGTTCCTTAGGGTGGGAAGGGGTTAAAAACAAGGAAATTTTTCTGCGTTTGCAAAATTAGCTCGGTATTAAGTGCCTGGGTAGGGCTCCTGTGTTTAGATGGACCAAAGAATTCAAGGGTTGTCGCGAAACCGTCGAGAATGAGCCGCATGATCCTTGACCGCGAATCAGCGTCACACTAGACAGCATTTGCCGAGAAGAACAACTAATTTTGAATGACCGTAGCATGAATCTTCGAGACGTTTTGGCTGAACTCGGCATCAGTATTGGTAGTGTGGAGTCTTTCATTCACAAACACCTTTAATATCGGCTCCTAAACTGTTGAACTTTGAGCAAAAATTCACGCGGTTGGAAGTTTTTGTCGCTTACTGACGTGATACGAGGTGGAGGGGGACGTTTTTTTAACGCGAATCTTCACTATAGACAAGACATGGATACATTATTACACTCCCAAAAGCAAGGTGTCGTCTAAAGAGTGGAGGAAGGGGCGCCAGTCAAGGCGATGACAACCAGATCCACGGGTAAGGTTATGTGTAGTGTGTTCAGGGACCGGCGGGGCGTACTGTATGTCAATTTCCTGCACACTCAATGTTCTATCGATGCTGCATAATACTCTAACCTTATGAAAACACACGTGAAACCTACTTATTACTCGAAACGGAGGAGCATTCTAGCACGAAGTGCAATTTTCCTCCACGATATCGCGCACCTTAATACCACGCGTCTCACGCACGATACAATATCGGAATTGGAGTGGGAGGAACTGGAACACCCCTCCCTACAGTCCGGATTTATCTCCCTGCTACTACCGTATGTTTGGACTACTGAAAGAAGCCCTCAGAGGTCAAAGATTCAACACCGACGACGAGGTAGAGGAGTTCGTGGGCACATGGCTGTCCGAGTTGCCTAAGGAATTATTCCATACCGGCATTAAAAAGCTTCCGGGATGTTGGACAAAATACGTAACTTGTAAGAGGGAGTACCTAGAAAAACTGTAAATTTTTGTAAACTTTTTCGATAGTAAATAAACGTGTCAGAGCATTTGTCTCGATCATATTTGATTCGCCTTCGTATATATGTACATTGTGACAACAAAGTACCTGGAAATTTTAATTTAAATTCCCCAGGTAAATAATATTTCAAAAAGTTGGTAGAACTGTCCTTAATTACTGTACCAAATGTGAGCGTGATCTGTCAACCAGTTTGTTTACAGCAGCTGCTTAAGTCGGTACACCTCAGTATTGCGTTACGATTTATGTGATTATTTTTATTGTGACCGAATTTAAAGCCATAAATGCAATAAATACCATCAATCAGCCACCATAGTCACCAAATTTAGTTCCATGTGATTGTGATAAATAATTTAATATTTCGCGGCTTATTTGCAATTTCTGGGTACTTTTTTGTCACAATATAAAACAAAACTCGCTGAAAGAGCTGAAGGCCATCCTAAAAAGTGCTTATGAAAAGAGTTTCGAGGACTGAAAAATCGTTGTCGTAAGTGAAGTGCATCTGATGGAAATTACTTTGAAGGCAACATAATAAATATGGATGAATAATTAAATATTTTGCGGTTTATTTGCAATTTCTGGGTACTTGTCACAATCTATTTATATGGGATGTAACGAAATTTGTGTCGCAATTTTGCTCCGATTTTGACTAAATTTTTAGGAAATGTAGATTGGACAAATATCTCGGTTAAATTCTTTAACCAACCAAATTGACCAAGCGAAAACAAAATGGCGTCCATTTTAGATGAAAAATTGTGGTTTCTGCTCTGACCACAGTATACCTCCGATTTGGATGAAATTCGGTATAGAGGTTCACTAATCTGTATGATGAATCTGACAATAAAAAACCCAAAGTCGAACCGTCTGAAACAAAATGGTGGCCGCTCAAAGGTTGAAAAACGTGCAAAAATTTGTTGTTGTAATTGCGACCAAACCTTTCAAGTGATGTTGATGAAATTCAAAACTTTAGTCACAACAGAAAGTATCCAAAGAACTATTAAAAAATAACTAGAAGCCAGTTCTCACAACATAAATTGGCGGCTAATTGAAGCTCGAAATTTCAAAGGCTTCTAAAAGTGGCAGTTTTGACCGGATGTGTATAAAACTTGAATCTAAAATAGAAAATGGTTCGATTTAAAGATTTTGGTAAGCATACATGCGCAAGTTTTAAAATGGTGGCGGCTCAATTATGCAATTTTTTCAGATTATATATATAAATATATATATATATATATATATATATATATATATATATATATATATATATATATATATATATATATATATATATATATATATATAGATTTAAGTGACGTAAGATCCAGACGTAACTACTTGCCGTATTGCATCATTCATTATGCATTCAAAGAAAGCTGCAACATTGTATTTTTAAACTGCAACTTTATATGCAATTCGCAACAAATGAATATCATATCTAAATTGTGTTGCAAACAACATCCGGCTCACTATCGCATCTTGAAAGATGACATGTTCGCTAAAGAATTTTCTTTGTAAACCGAGATTACGTTTTAAGTTGAAACGAAATTGTAAGTTAGTTCTAAGCTGAGATTTAATTATTAAAGTTGTTCAAGAATAAAACTTACTCTTGTTTTATTTTTTTTCGAGCATCCGCTTGGGCTCAAACATTATATATATATATATATATATATATATATATATATATATATATATATATATATATATATATATATATGTATAAATATATATATATATATATATATATATATATATATATATATATATATATATATATATATATATATAAATATATATTATATAAATGTACATATAAATATTCATATGTATATGCATACATACATATATATATACATATATATATATATATATATATATATATATATATATATATATATATATATATATATATATATATATATATATATATATATATATATATATATATATATATATATATATATATATATATACATATATATACGAGGTGTGTTCAAAAAATATCACGAATTTTGTTTTTTCCAAAAATCATTTATTTATTCATGAATATCTATTTTGTCCCCTTCAAAGTAATCCCCATGAGATATTATACACTTGTGCCAACGGTTTTTCCAATCTTCGAAGCGCTTCAAAAAATCATTTTTAGGGTTTTGTAAAATAATTTTATAAAACCCTACTAAAATCGCGTCCTGCCTGTCCGTCTGTCCGTCTGTCTGTCCGTCCGTCCGTCCGTCCGTCGGTCCGTCCGTCGGTCCGTCCGTCGGTCCGTCCGTCGGTCCGTCCGTCCGTGTGTCACAGCAGTTTTTCTCGGAAACTACTTGAGCTAGAAACATCAAATTTTGTATGTAGGTGTAAAGTGGTGTTCTCATCAAAGTTCAACTACATAAAAAATTTTATAAGGTATTTAAGGGCGGTCTCCCCATAAAGGGGAGTGACCCACCGAAAAAAAAATTTCATTGAAGGTAGCCGATATGGGTATCAAATGAAAGACCTTCATGAGAACTTTTCAAAACAGGTCTTTGTTTTTCAAAGTTTGCTTCGAGGGGCGCACAGGGAGGGGAAATACACGAAAAATTTGTGTCCCCCCCCCCCCTCGCGATTGGACACCTTTCATCCGAAAAATCTGAAAAAAATCACGAATGTAGGCCTTGATGAGTACAACAACAACAAATACGTGAGAAGTCGCAATTCACTCAACTTTGTTAGTAATAGTATGATTTATCGATTTTATGTTTTCTTGAATAAAATCTTAACGGTACCCTTAAATTCTATGAAATTCAGCACACAGATGACTATTTGTAGGATTGATCTATTCTGAAAGTTTCATAAAGATTGAATCATATTTAGCGAAGTTATAGTGATTTGAATTTTCCTAGCAAACATGCTTTATAACCATTCTAGGATTCGAAAAAAATTGGCCATTAATCGATGATAACAGTACAGGAGAGTGGCCCCTGAAAAAAAAATTCATCAAACGTAGCCGATATGAGTATGAAATGAAAGTTTTTATGGGAGCTTTTAAAAACAGTTCTTAAACTCTCAGTTTTTGCTTCAGTGGGGGCACAGGGGGGAAATACATGAAAAATGTGTTTCCTCCCTCGCGAAATAATGAAATAATTATCAAGGGAGAGATTTATGAGTATAACAATAATAAAAACCTCAGAAGTCGAAATTTTTTCAACTTTGTTAATAATAGTATGATCTTCGAATTTCATATTTTTTCCAATAAAATCATTTTTGACATGTTTCTTGATTTTATTCGATTTAGTGACTGCATTTTGTAAATTGAATACAAAACCCTACTGACATGAGCGTAGGTCTGTTTACCCAACTTGTTTTTAATCTTGTTCAGCTCCTCCTTCGATGCCGTCTTTATCTCGTCAAGCGTAGCGTAACGTCGTTCTTTCATGGGCCTCTTCAGTTTAGGAAACAAGAAAAAGTCACAGGGGGCCAGGTCTGGGGAATACGGTGGCTGCGGCATCATTAGTGTGTTGTTTTTGGCCAAAAAGTCGCGCACAAGCAACGATGTGTGAGCAGGGGCGTTATCGTGGTGCAAAAGCCAATTTTTGTTCTCCCACAAATCCGGGCGTTTCTGGCGGATTGCTTCGCGCAAATTGCGCATAACTCGCAGGTAATATTCCTTATTGACCGTTCTTCCCTGTGGCAGGAACTCATGATGCACCACGCCCCTGCAATCGAAGAAAACTGTCAGCAAAACTTTCACATTCGACCGAACTTGGCGCGCTTTTTTCGGTCTTGGTTCATGCGGCAGCTTCCATTGAGATGATTGAGCTTTGGTTTCCACGTCATAACCATAAACCCACGATTCGTCACCAGTTATGACCCTCTGGAGCAAATTTGGTTCGTCGCGGACAGAATTTAACATCTCATTAGCAATGTTCATGCGTTGCTGTTTTTGGTCGCAATTGAGCAATTTTGGTACGAATTTCGCGGCGACCCGTCTCATGCCCAAATCGTTGATAAAAATCGAATGGCACAAGCCAATCGATATGTTTAGGTCCTCAGCAACTTCTCTAACGGTGATTCGACGATTGGCCAATACCATTTTCTCCACTTCATTCATTTTTTCGTCTGTTGTTGAAGTGCTCGGGCGTCCGGCACGCTCTTCGTCGTTCAAATCTTCTCGGCCTTCTAAAAACACTTTGTACCACCGATAAACGTTGCTTCGGTCCAAGGTAGCTTCTCCGTATGCCACAGTCAACATTCGGAATGCATCCGCGCACTTAATTTCGTTTTTTA
The DNA here is from genome assembly GCA_963969285.1 of Odontomyia ornata. Classification (NCBI taxonomy): domain Eukaryota; kingdom Metazoa; phylum Arthropoda; class Insecta; order Diptera; family Stratiomyidae; genus Odontomyia; species Odontomyia ornata. The sequence goes on from OZ017741.1 coordinate 53,187,538, forward strand.
CACAAAATTTGATACACGTTCTTTGATCCATTTTTTTGAATAAGTAAAAATCGAAGACGATTGAAAACACGTGCAAGTAAAGCAGCTATCACCAATCAAGTGAACATTCAAAATGGCCGAGCTTGTCGGCATAAGTGACAGACATGAGTACCAACATAACGCCACAAAAAAATCGAAATTCGAATATGCGTAACCCACGAAAATTCAAAATTCGCGATACTTTTTGAACACACCTCGTATATATACAATTTGCTTTAAAAAATTGCCACAAATAATTTAGACAATGTTATTCAGTCACAAATACCTAGATTGCACGGTCTCAGCTCAAATGAGTATTTCCATTGGGATTGTTGGTTTATATATCTTCGGTGTAATATCAAAGTGGCGTGTCTGAAAATTCGTCAAACTGAGAAATGGAAAGACAAGGGCAAATGTTTTTGATAAGGTAGAATAATCATAACAGTAATTTGTGCAACAAACTGAAGACAAAGAAGAAAAATTTAAAAGTAATTAATCGGTGAAATATGGTAGTGGACATATCACCATCTAGAGTACCGTTACAATACAGGAATGAAATTCTCTAACAATCTCAACACTACGATTCACGAGAAGCCTTTATTCAAAATAAGGGTAGTCTTAGCTTCATTTTAAACGTTTATTCACATCTCATTTCGCCATTAGATTTTTCAGTGTAACAAAATTAACCAAAATATCCTTTCACAAACAAAGTGACGTATAACATGAACTCTTTCCCGTTTTACATCGACTTCCTGCCTTTCCTGCATCATATACTGGCTTCAACGCAACATTTGTTGCTGAAAACAGACAAGCTACATAGACGTTATTCCGTTCGTATGCAAAATTTAGAGAACAACCCACTTGAGTTGCTCTTTGATTAATGAAAATAGTAAAATCTGTAGTTTTCAAGCTGTAAAGTTAAAAAATATTCATTTAATTTAGCATCAATCTAATCAAAAGAAAACTTACAAGAGTTCCGCTGGCTTCGCAACATCCTTTGCAGTTATGAACTTTTCATTTGCTCGCCATTGGTCCATGGCGTCCTTAAATAGTTTGAAATAGTCTCCGTAACCAGGATTACTGCGTCCATATGATTGATAAAAAAGCCACGAAACACTACGATAAGTTGGAGTATTTAGGCATACGTTGTATTTTTCATAGGGGCAGCGTTTGACAACTTCCTCTGCAATGCGCGCTAGCTCTTCATTCCAATTCATTATTGGCATACGAGAAGCTTGAGCTAATTGTGGATGATATCCAGCGGCAACTTGATCTCTGATGCCATTGATTGATCGGAGTGCGATTTCTTTCACCACTTTCGTATTAGGAATTCGATACTTACCGTAACACCTGTTCTGATAAAATCTCTCGGTATCGTAGTCATAATTTACCGTAGTGTAGTGGTTGGAATTGTCTACTGTTTGGTTACAAAGGATATGTCTGCGTCCTAAAGGACAAAGAGATGAATCACAGTAATTTTGTGCCGATACATGCAGCACAAAAGAAACTAAAACACTTAATAGCGTTACAGAGCCCTTCATCTTGTTACACTGAATTTTTGAAAAATTTTACGTTTGATTGCGTTCCCTGGATTAGGCTGTATTTATAGCACTTTGATGTTTGTCATAAAATGCAAATTTATTTTAACACATAATGAAATTAAAAAATTCCAGCAGATGTTCAAATATAATATTCGTGGTAAGCAAATGCAGTTGAAATTTTTTTTTTTAATTAACAAGCAGTTCGCGTGTTTTTGAAATAATATCAGATCAAATGATCGATGATATAATTGCAAATTAATAGTCCAGTTGATGAAAAAATGAGCTATGGATAATCATCTTAAAAACCGGAACTTTTTGTTATTTGGTGTATAATGATATGATATAATGATAAATAATTAGGAATCATTAATTTCTCAAAGATATTTTTGTTATTGATCTTATCGGACAATTTTGAGAAAATCACATATTTCCCGTATATTTCTACTTCTTCTGCACCCCCGATGCTAACATAAAAAATTAAGATATCTATTGGAAAGTTCTTATCAAGACATGTCATTCCCCACTCCACATAACTTATGTTTGGTAAAAAAATGTTTGATGTTTCAACCCTCTTAAGATTTGTTGGCTCTTTTTTGGCATTCAACCTTTCGGGAAGATGCAATCGCTGCTTTGGTTACAGAGAAAAACTACTGTGATATGTAAAAGGACAGACAGGTTGGTTTTGGGAGTTACTGCAAACCCTTAAGAAGGGTTCAGCGTCATCATTTCGATCATCATAATTTATGGGATAGCTCCTATTTGGGCCTTTCCCTCTCTTAGTAGTCACCACCAATCGTCGTGGTTCTGCGACATCATTCACCAAGTAGTAACTCAAGCAAAACTCTGTTGTCAGCATCGACCCTTCAATGTTTGTCTGGGGAGCCTGTGCGCTTCCATTTTCTCCACATTTACGCATGCGGATACATTTGGTTCATCGTTAAGATTATACAACTCATCGTTATTATGAAGTTACCTCTCGGCTCCTTACTTTACTGGGCTATATATCCACCTGAACACTTTGGAATTGAATACGTCCAGGGCCTTTTTGGAAAAATTTGTAAGAATGCAGATTGTACGTTCATACAGCAGCACAGGTCTGACTAGTAGCTTGGAAATGTGAGTTTTATTTTCCCTATGAACTTGTCTGAATCCTTATATAAGTTAGGAAGTACTGAGAAGTAGGCTTTGTTTACTGCGTTTATCCTCCTCCATGTTTCATTCTTTTTAAGATGGACTCTAAAATATGGGAAGCTACCTACATTTCTAAGTTGTATTGTCCTAAGGCACTTCGGTATTTTGATCAGCTCGCATTTATTTGGGGCAAAAACTAATAAGCTAACTCAGTGAAAGTCGCACTGATCAGTGCAAAAGTGAGGTTTCTGGAGTAAGAAATGGAAGCCAGGTAGCGATACCTTTATTTTGTGGAGGATGAAAGTACCTCCAATGCTACAGGCAAAGGCTATCCAGTGTGGAAATCTGCATAATGCAGGTTGAGTGGATAGAACTACGCCCATATCACAAGGACTTTGTACTTAACATATGTAGACACCAATAATGAACAACCTCAAGAAAAGCTTTAAAAGAAAAACCATTACTACTCCATTTTAATCTGCCGCTTTGTTTTTGCAATATTACTGATAATCATAGACTGAATAAAATCTTAAAGATGTTTTTGCAAATCATTTTGTCTGAAAAATTGAAAAAAATCTAATCAAAAGTGTAGTGTCTGGTTCGGTGGGAACCTTGGATGGTTAAAAAGCCATAGATTGCTTTTGTTGCAGTAGGAAAAATCTCAAACTGCTATAGCTTTGGTAAATAAGATTCGATTATATTGGAATTTACAGAGTACAAAAAGCTTTAACTGGGCTATTTAAACATCAACTTACACTAATTGGGCTACTGAAACATCAGCTTTCCATATGTCTTTACTGGGAAAAATGTAAGATTAACAACTTCTACTAATATTATTAACAAACTTGAGTGCATTTGTAGTAATTGAGCAGTCGGCTAGGCAAACTGCTTGAAAACCAGCATAACACTGATCCGAAATTTTAGCTGCAGATTTGAATAATTTAATAATTGCAATTTATAGTTATAAATTATAAATTGGTTTCTTTATAAATATAGATTTTATATTATATTTTTCCTCTCTAAAGTAATTTCAATTTTTTTATAATTATATTCTTTATGGTATTTACTTTATACTATTCTGTAAAATTTTTTCATTACTATGTTCTATTAATTTAAAAATTCATATCTGACATTGAAATTTCGGACAAGAGAACACTGAGATAATACGGCCCATCCACGTATTGCAATGTAGTATGCAATCTACAGTGGCTGAGCAAGAGGCTCATCAGTCCACCATTCCGGTGTGACGATACGGAGGATGACGCACAAGCAAGAGAAAAATCTTCTTGGGCGCGGAAAACTACCATTGTGGCATTAAGATTATGCTGGGATTGGAACGGATCAGTGAGTCCGCTTTAGATCGCCAAGCCGGGAGGTCGTGTGGATCGCGCGGGGTGACGATGTGAATTGCATATGGAAACCTATCATGTTAAATGAATGTATAGATTATCGGAGAATGTTATGGTGCACAACGTGAACACTTCGTTAGTCGTTTGGTTATTTTTAAGCTCCCCAGAATAATAAGGTTCCCAAAGGAGATACAATGATGTCAACTTGTGTTTTCTTCTTCTTCTTAGCACGACAGCCCCTTTCGGGCCTTCGCTTCCTGCAAACAGCGCATCCCGCTATCTCGGTCCGCTGACTGCGTCATCCAATTCCGAAATCCGAGCAGCGATGACCTGTCTTCGTCGACCGAGTCGGACCAGCGTTTTCTCGATTTCCCCACTGGCCACCGGCCTTCAGTTCTCCCAAAGAATACGTTCTTGGGTATTTGTTGTTCGTCCATACGATTCATGTGTCCAGCCCATTGCAGTTTCCGCAGTCTTACAATCCTTGAGACCTCCGGATTGCCAAAAGTTTCATACAGTTCATGGTTGTATAGAATTCGCCATTGGTCCCCGTTTAGCTTCGCTCCGATTATTCGCCTCAGGACCCGTCGCTCAAGGGAGCTCAATATATTTGCAGATGCGTGGGTTAGGGTCCATGTTTCACGCCCATAGCATAACACAGGTCTTATCACAGATTTGTACACTAGGAGCTTTATTTTTCTGTGTATGCTGCTGGTCTTCAAGATCATCAATACTGAATAGAATATTTTATTTGTGAGCTGTATTTTTAAGCGTATTTTGTCTCTTCCATTGCCCGTTTTCGTTATTTTGGCACCTAAATACACAAATCCGCTAGCATTTTCGATACTGTATACGCTAAGTATGATATTTTGTGTATTTGAGTTATTTTTCCTCAACTGCGTCATGAACTTTGTTTTATTTTCGTTGATTTACAGACCTACCAGTTTCGCTTCGCTGTCGAGTTTCAGGAAGAATTCTTTGGCAGTTGTTAATGACCGTGACAGAATGTTGATGTCGTCCGCATAGCCCACTACTTGGCTCGACTTGTATAGTAATGTACCTCGCGTATCGACAGGTATCTTCCTTACGACGTACTCCAGAGCCAAATTAAAGAGCGATGGGGCCAGCCCATCTCCCTGCTTTAGTCCGATATTTGTGTCAAAGGCATCGTTGATTTGGTTGTTGATGCGGACTTGGGAGGTTGTCGACGTCATTGTCATTTTGGTAAGACGGACTAATTTGGCTGGGATGCCAAAACCAAGCATAATTTGGCACAGTACGTTACGATCAATACTGTCGTATGCTTGCTTGAAGTCAAATAAAACTTGGTGTACGTCTATGTTGAACTCCCAGCATTTTTCAAGTACCTGCTTGACTGTGAGCAATTGGTCTGTTGATGATCTACCTGCTCCCCAATAATCTTGTTGGCGTATGATCCGATATTAGTTTTTAAATTTTAAGAAAATATTTTGTACGCCGTGTAAAGTAGTGATATGCCTCTATAATTTTCACACTGTAGCTTGTCACCTTTTTTGTGGATGGGGAATATAATTGATTGGCACCCCTCTTTCGGCATATCTTCTTGTTGCCAAATGTACTGGATGACTTTGTGAATAGCTTGATGAACACTACTGTCACCATATTTGATGAGCTCCACTGGAACCTCATCGATACCTGGCACTTTATTATTCTTTTGGGCTTTGATGATGGAACAAACTTCAGCCAGAGTTGGTGGGGCCAATGAAAGCTCTCCGCAGGCATCTATAGGCTCCGATGTTCTGGAGCTGCGCGGAGGGTTAAGGAGGTTCTGGAAATATGATGCCCATTTTTCCTTGACCTTCGTTTCATCAGTGACGATATTGTCGATGTTATCACAACAGAGCGGGGTTTTTGGCTGATACGCACGTTTCAGGCTTTTCACTACTTTGTATGCTTGTTTTGTGGTGTTCTCGCTAAACATACATCTCTCCTTCTCAATTGGTCGTCAGAATATTTTCTTTTCTTAATCCTAATTATCTTATTTGCTACTCTTCTGAGTTTTTCTTAGTATTCTCTCTTCGTCCTGGCTTTCCTACCTACGTATTCTTTGTACCCCTGATCCTTTTCATCTAACGCACTCTGGCACTCATCATCGAACTCATCATTCCTCTTGCGCTAGGTTTGATGTCCGATCGTCTGTTCTGCCACCGTCCTAATAGCCGCTTTCATTTCCATCGAGAACTCGTTGCTCGCTTTGAACGATGCATCTGATAAGATAGGAGCCGGCTGGTTGTCGAGGGTCTCCGTGAAACTTTTGGCTACAAACGCCGTTTGGAGCGTTTCAATGTCAAATTTTGTCACGGGCTGGCCTGCGCTGACCGTGCCTTTGACATACAACATCGATAGTTTAATTTGATCAAGTAATGATCTAGTCGAGCCAGGTAGTGGCCTATGCGGACGACATCAACATTCTGTCACGTTCATTGACAACTGCCAAGGAACTCTTCCTGAAACTCGACAGCAAAGCAAAACTGATATGGCTACAAATAAACGAAAATAAAACAAACTTCATGACACATTCGAGGTAAAATACCTGAAACACCCAAAATATCACACTTAGCGAATACAGTATCGAGAATGCTAGCGAATTTGTGTATTTGGGCGCCAAAATAACGAAAACGGGCAATGGTAGAGACGAAATACGCCGAAGAATACAGCCCGCAAGTAAAATATTCTGCTCAGTATTGACGATCTTGAAGACCAGCAGCATACATAGGAAAACAAAGCTCCAAGTATACAAATCTGACTGTAATATGCTATGGGTGTGAAACATGGACCCCAACGCAAGCGTCAGGAAATATATTGAACGCCTTTGAGTGACGGGTCCTGACTCGAATAATCGGAGCGAAGCTAGACGGCGACCAATCACGAATTCCATACAACCATGAGCTGTATGAAATTTTTGACGAACAGGAGGTCTCAAGGATTGTAAGACTGCGGAAACTGCAATGGGCTAGACATATGAATCGTATGGACGAACAACGGATACCCAAAAAGGTATTCGTTGCGAGAACTCAAGGCCGGCGGCTAGTGGGGAAACCGTGGAAACACTGGTCTGACTCGGTCGACAAAGACAGTTCATCGCTGCTTGGGTTTCGGAATCGGAAAACGTGGTCAACGGACCGAGACAGTTGGAGGCGCTGTTGCAGGAAGCGAAGGCCCGAAAGGGACTGTCATGCTAAGAAGAAGAAGAAGAATGATCTGAGCTACAATTGGCTCCTCGGTATGTACGGACGTCAAGTATGCTTAAGGCCCAACGTTGTTGGATCAGAAAATGATCGATCTGGTTTTAAGTGTTGGCATCCGGTGATACCCAGGTCATTTTGTGATTGCACCGATGTGGGAAGCAAATCGAACGTATGACTAGATTTCTGCTACATGCAAAGTCAATCAGGCGCTGGCCGTTGTCATTTGTTTCATCGTGAAGGCTATATCCTCTAGTCGTTTCCCGATGCGATAGCTCATTGCTAACCTTATCGTTGAAATCACAAACCCTTATTTTTGTATCGTTTGTAGGCTATGAGTCGACCAGTCTATCCAGGTGATTCTAGAACGTTTCCTTCGTCCTTTTCTTCGGTCGGGGCCCGATTTTGAAGAATTTAGTTTTTATACGGATCGCACAAAACCGTTCAGTCACTGCCTTAAAATCAATAACGTGCGATTTGAACTTCCTATCCACAATGAAGGCCACTCTGAATTCTCGTTTTTCAGTAGGCTTCCCACTTCTGAATATTGTGTGCGATCGCATGTCGTGAACCTCATGTCCAGTCCAATTTGTTTCCTGGACTGCCAGTATTTTTAATTGATATTGACTGGCCTGTTGTAAAAGGTCTTTAACAACGCCAGGGTGATTGAGTGATCTGACATTCCAGGATCCAATGCCATAATCCTTTTTTCGATTGCGAGGTCGTTGCCGTGAGTCCAATCCATTCCGAGGCTCATCTGCTGGTTTCGAAATATTTAATAGTTTTCCAGGGACAGGGAGTTAGCCCGTCGCCCAATCTCCATTCCGGCACCATGGTCATCACGGCGATTCTGTTATCAGGCGCGGAAGATTTGCCTTAACCCTCTCCCCACAAAGGAGTTTTAAGTAGGATTTAGTAGCAGAGCTGTAGATGTTTTTACAGTTATTAGCATTCCTCGGCATTTGAGTAGTTGAGTAGAGTATATGTTTTGTAATGTAAAATTTCATATAGTTCATCCTTTAAATGCCCATTCTGAAATCAACTAACAAACTTAAAGTTGATCACATACTTGTAGTTACAGTGAAAAAAAAATGAAAGTAGTCAATTATTTTGTTTGTTTGGTAATGAAAGTATTTGTAAGGTGCAAAAGAAAATTAGATACACAATAATTTTGAGAAATTTTAGACTTAATTGAATATAAATACAATACAAATTCATAGTTTAAATAATTAAATTGGACATACTAAATAATGACTCAGTTTTTCCTTTCCAGCAAAACTGTTTCTTTTCACCAGGATAATGTCGGCGAACGGTGAGTATGCCGTCAAGAGGGTAGGGCTCCAATAATCCGCCAACGGTCGGTTTCGCATTGCGGTCGGTACGCGGTGCCATAGTTTGTGTTTGCATTTTTATGAGAGTTGGTTCTTTTCGGTTTTGCATTAGAGTAGTGTATTCCGGGCACCACGTTGGTTATTTTTGGGAGCGCGTATCATTTTAGCGGTTGTATATTTGATGAGCTCCACTGGAACCTCATCGATACCTGGCACTTTATTATTCTTTTGGGCTTTGATGATGGAACAAACTTCAGCCAGAGTTGGTGGGGCCAATGAAAGCTCTCCGCAGGCATCTATAGGCTCCGATGTTCTGGAGCTGCGCGGAGGGTTAAGGAGGTTCTGGAAATATGATGCCCATTTTTCCTTGACCTTCGTTTCATCAGTGACGATATTGTCGATGTTATCACAACAGAGCGGGGTTTTTGGCTGATACGCACGTTTCAGGCTTTTCACTACTTTGTATGCTTGTTTTGTGGTGTTCTCGCTAAACATACATCTCTCCTTCTCAATTGGTCGTCAGAATATTTTCTTTTCTTAATCCTAATTATCTTATTTGCTACTCTTCTGAGTTTTTCTTAGTATTCTCTCTTCGTCCTGGCTTTCCTACCTACGTATTCTTTGTACCCCTGATCCTTTTCATCTAACGCACTCTGGCACTCATCATCGAACTCATCATTCCTCTTGCGCTAGGTTTGATGTCCGATCGTCTGTTCTGCCACCGTCCTAATAGCCGCTTTCATTTCCATCGAGAACTCGTTGCTCGCTTTGAACGATGCATCTGATAAGATAGGAGCCGGCTGGTTGTCGAGGGTCTCCGTGAAACTTTTGGCCACAAACGCCGTTTGGAGCGTTTCAATGTCAAATTTTGTCACGGGCTGGCCTGCGCTGACCGTGCCTTTGACATACAACATCGATAGTTTAATTTGATCAAGTAATGATCTAGTCGAGCCAGGTAGTGGCCTATGCGGACGACATCAACATTCTGTCACGTTCATTGACAACTGCCAAGGAACTCTTCCTGAAACTCGACAGCAAAGCAAAACTGATATGGCTACAAATAAACGAAAATAAAACAAACTTCATGACACATTCGAGGTAAAATACCTGAAACACCCAAAATATCACACTTAGCGAATACAGTATCGAGAATGCTAGCGAATTTGTGTATTTGGGCGCCAAAATAACGAAAACGGGCAATGGTAGAGACGAAATACGCCGAAGAATACAGCCCGCAAGTAAAATATTCTGCTCAGTATTGACGATCTTGAAGACCAGCAGCATACATAGGAAAACAAAGCTCCAAGTATACAAATCTGACTGTAATATGCTATGGGTGTGAAACATGGACCCCAACGCAAGCGTCAGGAAATATATTGAACGCCTTTGAGTGACGGGTCCTGACTCGAATAATCGGAGCGAAGCTAGACGGCGACCAATCACGAATTCCATACAACCATGAGCTGTATGAAATTTTTGACGAACAGGAGGTCTCAAGGATTGTAAGACTGCGGAAACTGCAATGGGCTAGACATATGAATCGTATGGACGAACAACGGATACCCAAAAAGGTATTCGTTGCGAGAACTCAAGGCCGGCGGCTAGTGGGGAAACCGTGGAAACACTGGTCTGACTCGGTCGACAAAGACAGTTCATCGCTGCTTGGGTTTCGGAATCGGAAAACGTGGTCAACGGACCGAGACAGTTGGAGGCGCTGTTGCAGGAAGCGAAGGCCCGAAAGGGACTGTCATGCTAAGAAGAAGAAGAAGAATGATCTGAGCTACAATTGGCTCCTCGGTATGTACGGACGTCAAGTATGCTTAAGGCCCAACGTTGTTGGATCAGAAAATGATCAATCTGGTTTTATGTGTTGGCATCCGGTGATACCCAGGTCATTTTGTGATTGCACCGATGTGGGAAGCAAATCGAACGTATGACTAGATTTCTGCTACATGCAAAGTCAATCAGGCGCTGGCCGTTGTCATTTGTTTCATCGTGAAGGCTATATCCTCTAGTCGTTTCCCGATGCGATAGCTCATTGCTAACCTTATCGTTGAAATCACAAACCCTTATTTTTGTATCGTTTGTAGGCTATGAGTCGACCAGTCTATCCAGGTGATTCTAGAACGTTTCCTTCGTCCTTTTCTTCGGTCGGGGCCCGATTTTGAAGAATTTAGTTTTTATACGGATCGCACAAAACCGTTCAGTCACTGCCTTAAAATCAATAACGTGCGATTTGAACTTCCTATCCACAATGAAGGCCACTCTGAATTCTCGTTTTTCAGTAGGCTTCCCACTTCTGAATATTGTGTGCGATCGCATGTCGTGAACCTCATGTCCAGTCCAATTTGTTTCCTGGACTGCCAGTATTTTTAATTGATATTGACTGGCCTGTTGTAAAAGGTCTTTAACAACGCCAGGGTGATTGAGTGATCTGACATTCCAGGATCCAATGCCATAATCCTTTTTTCGATTGCGAGGTCGTTGCCGTGAGTCCAATCCATTCCGAGGCTCATCTGCTGGTTTCGAAATATTTAATAGTTTTCCAGGGACAGGGAGTTAGCCCGTCGCCCAATCTCCATTCCGGCACCATGGTCATCACGGCGATTCTGTTATCAGGCGCGGAAGATTTGCCTTAACCCTCTCCCCACAAAGGAGTTTTAAGTAGGATTTAGTAGCAGAGCTGTAGATGTTTTTACAGTTATTAGCATTCCTCGGCATTTGAGTAGTTGAGTAGAGTATATGTTTTGTAATGTAAAACTTCATATAGTTCATCCTTTAAATGCCCATTCTGAAATCAACTAACAAACTTAAAGTTGATCACATACTTGTAGTTACAGTGAAAAAAAAAATGAAAGTAGTCAATTATTTTGTTTGTTTGGTAATGAAAGTATTTGTAAGGTGCAAAAGAAAATTAGATACACAATAATTTTGAGAAATTTTAGACTTAATTGAATATAAATACAATACAAATTCATAGTTTAAATAATTAAATTGGACATACTAAATAATGACTCAGTTTTTCCTTTCCAGCAAAACTGTTTCTTTTCACCAGGATAATGTCGGCGAACGGTGAGTATGCCGTCAAGAGGGTAGGGCTCCAATAATCCGCCAACGGTCGGTTTCGCATTGCGGTCGGTACGCGGTGCCATAGTTTGTGTTTGCATTTTTATGAGAGTCGGTTCTTTTCGGTTTTGCATTAGAGTAGTGTATTCCGGGCACCACGTTGGTTATTTTTGGGAGCGCGTATCATTTTAGCGGTTGTATATTTGATGAGCTCCACTGGAACCTCATCGATACCTGGCACTTTATTATTCTTTTGGGCTTTGATGATGGAACAAACTTCAGCCAGAGTTGGTGGGGCCAATGAAAGCTCTCCGCAGGCATCTATAGGCTCCGATGTTCTGGAGCTGCGCGGAGGGTTAAGGAGGTTCTGGAAATATGATGCCCATTTTTCCTTGACCTTCGTTTCATCAGTGACGATATTGTCGATGTTATCACAACAGAGCGGGGTTTTTGGCTGATACGCACGTTTCAGGCTTTTCACTACTTTGTATGCTTGTTTTGTGGTGTTCTCGCTAAACATACATCTCTCCTTCTCAATTGGTCGTCAGAATATTTTCTTTTCTTAATCCTAATTATCTTATTTGCTACTCTTCTGAGTTTTTCTTAGTATTCTCTCTTCGTCCTGGCTTTCCTACCTACGTATTCTTTGTACCCCTGATCCTTTTCATCTAACGCACTCTGGCACTCATCATCGAACTTATCATTCCTCTTGCGCTAGGTTTGATGTCCGATCGTCTGTTCTGCCACCGTCCTAATAGCCGCTTTCATTTCCATCGAGAACTCGTTGCTCGCTTTGAACGATGCATCTGATAAGATAGGAGCCGGCTGGTTGTCGAGGGTCTCCGTGAAACTTTTGGCCACAAACGCCGTTTGGAGCATTTCAATGTCAAATTTTGTCACGGGCTGGCCTGCGCTGACCGTGCCTTTGACATACAACATCGATAGTTTAATTTGATCAAGTAATGATCTAGTCGAGCCAGGTAGTGGCCTATGCGGACGACATCAACATTCTGTCACGTTCATTGACAACTGCCAAGGAACTCTTCCTGAAACTCGACAGCAAAGCAAAACTGATATGGCTACAAATAAACGAAAATAAAACAAACTTCATGACACATTCGAGGTAAAATACCTGAAACACCCAAAATATCACACTTAGCGAATACAGTATCGAGAATGCTAGCGAATTTGTGTATTTGGGCGCCAAAATAACGAAAACGGGCAATGGTAGAGACGAAATACGCCGAAGAATACAGCCCGCAAGTAAAATATTCTGCTCAGTATTGACGATCTTGAAGACCAGCAGCATACATAGGAAAACAAAGCTCCAAGTATACAAATCTGACTGTAATATGCTATGGGTGTGAAACATGGACCCCAACGCAAGCGTCAGGAAATATATTGAACGCCTTTGAGTGACGGGTCCTGACTCGAATAATCGGAGCGAAGCTAGACGGCGACCAATCACGAATTCCATACAACCATGAGCTGTATGAAATTTTTGACGAACAGGAGGTCTCAAGGATTGTAAGACTGCGGAAACTGCAATGGGCTAGACATATGAATCGTATGGACGAACAACGGATACCCAAAAAGGTATTCGTTGCGAGAACTCAAGGCCGGCGGCTAGTGGGGAAACCGTGGAAACACTGGTCTGACTCGGTCGACAAAGACAGTTCATCGCTGCTTGGGTTTCGGAATCGGAAAACGTGGTCAACGGACCGAGACAGTTGGAGGCGCTGTTGCAGGAAGCGAAGGCCCGAAAGGGACTGTCATGCTAAGAAGAAGAAGAAGAATGATCTGAGCTACAATTGGCTCCTCGGTATGTACGGACGTCAAGTATGCTTAAGGCCCAACGTTGTTGGATCAGAAAATGATCGATCTGGTTTTATGTGTTGGCATCCGGTGATACCCAGGTCATTTTGTGATTGCACCGATGTGGGAAGCAAATCGAACGTATGACTAGATTTCTGCTACATGCAAAGTCAATCAGGCGCTGGCCGTTGTCATTTGTTTCATCGTGAAGGCTATATCCTCTAGTCGTTTCCCGATGCGATAGCTCATTGCTAACCTTATCGTTGAAATCACAAACCCTTATTTTTGTATCGTTTGTAGGCTATGAGTCGACCAGTCTTTCCAGGTGATTCTAGAACGTTTCCTTCGTCCTTTTCTTCGGTCGGGGCCCGATTTTGAAGAATTTAGTTTTTATACGGATCGCACAAAACCGTTCAGTCACTGCCTTAAAATCAATAACGTGCGATTTGAACTTCCTATCCACAATGAAGGCCACTCTGAATTCTCGTTTTTCAGTAGGCTTCCCACTTCTGAATATTGTGTGCGATCGCATGTCGTGAACCTCATGTCCAGTCCAATTTGTTTCCTGGACTGCCAGTATTTTTAATTGATATTGACTGGCCTGTTGTAAAAGGTCTTTAACAACGCCAGGGTGATTGAGTGATCTGACATTCCAGGATCCAATGCCATAATCCTTTTTTCGATTGCGAGGTCGTTGCCGTGAGTCCAATCCATTCCGAGGCTCATCTGCTGGTTTCGAAATATTTAATAGTTTTCCAGGGACAGGGAGTTAGCCCGTCGCCCAATCTCCATTCCGGCACCATGGTCATCACGGCGATTCTGTTATCAGGCGCGGAAGATTTGCCTTAACCCTCTCCCCACAAAGGAGTTTTAAGTAGGATTTAGTAGCAGAGCTGTAGATGTTTTTACAGTTATTAGCATTCCTCGGCATTTGAGTAGTTGAGTAGAGTATATGTTTTGTAATGTAAAATTTCATATAGTTCATCCTTTAAATGCCCATTCTGAAATCAACTAACAAACTTAAAGTTGATCACATACTTGTAGTTACAGTGAAAAAAAAAATGAAAGTAGTCAATTATTTTGTTTGTTTGGTAATGAAAGTATTTGTAAGGTGCAAAAGAAAATTAGATACACAATAATTTTGAGAAATTTTAGACTTAATTGAATATAAATACAATACAAATTCATAGTTTAAATAATTAAATTGGACATACTAAATAATGACTCAGTTTTTCCTTTCCAGCAAAACTGTTTCTTTTCACCAGGATAATGTCGGCGAACGGTGAGTATGCCGTCAAGAGGGTAGGGCTCCAATAATCCGCCAACGGTCGGTTTCGCATTGCGGTCGGTACGCGGTGCCATAGTTTGTGTTTGCATTTTTATGAGAGTTGGTTCTTTTCGGTTTTGCATTAGAGTAGTGTATTCCGGGCACCACGTTGGTTATTTTTGGGAGCGCGTATCATTTTAGCGGTTGTTTTTGTTCTTTTCTCTGGAATGAAGTTCGTAATTTAGAGTAGAGTCGATGGAAGTTGTTCGACGCATTTAAAATTGGGCATTTGAACAGTTGGCAGAGTTTTGTATTTCGGACTTAGTTTTCTCGCGTAAGATTCACAACCGGAACTCTTCCCGAACTATCTAGCTAGTCAGCAGCTACCTTGGAGTAGACTTAGAGTGTCTGAAATTGTCAACCTTATCAGTACACTCCGTTGTCATGTTCCAAGGTTTCACGTCTAGAACCGATGAGAGGTCGACTTGGATTTCTTTCGGGAAATCTTGGACGTTCAAGACGTGTTGAGAATCATTACATTCCTTGTAATCGATGCATTCTCGTCTCCATCAGCTCCCATGTGTATCAATTTTTGATAGCCACGTTGATAATGTACTCTTCTCCTTGGAGCTTTCGTTCCTCCCACGTGGGAACCGGAAGTTGGCCTAATGATCATGGAGTTAATGGCCATCATTTTGTGACAGTACACATAATTTGACGTGCTGGCTATTGTCCGTTGCATTTGTATAGTTTTTCCGTAAATGTCAAACTCAAGGATACCATCAGTTCTGATAACCTTTATGTCCAAGAATGTTCTAACCCCGTTGGTTACCTTTCCCATCGTAAACGCAATATTGTCGTTGATCTTGTTAATTTTTTCCAGTAGGTTGTCCGCTTCATTTTTCTTGTTCATGGGGAACACATCGTGTGCATAACTTAACCATACTTTCTCCATGCAGATTTTCGCAAACTTAACGTATGCCTTCGCTGCTCGTGTCTATTCTGACGAAGAGCTGTGTCCCCTTAACCAATCTTTAAACAATCCAAGGGCTCACCTCGCTGGAATACTCGGGAATAGTGGTTTCGCATCGATCGAAACTAAGATGTTGTCCTCTTCCACTCTCGCTATATCTTGTACTTTTTTGATTAATTCGTCACTTTTCTTTACCATTTTTTTGAGGTAATTAGCAATAGTTTTGTTGGAGCCACTTCGTAATCCTCGATGTTGAAGCGTTTGTTACCGTAATGATTTCCCTAAGTTCATTACCTTGTACTAATCGAGCAGTCATGCAAGTAAACTGCTCGAAAACCCTCCTTTCTCCTACCCAAAATTGTATCGGGCCTAAGCAAGCTTCTCGGCATGACAGCACCAATGCAGCAAATTTTCCAGTAGCTGCGAAATATTATGAATATATAGCCAATGCAATACAAGCAATAGCAGCAATAACGTAGGTTCAAATAACAGAAATGTCATAAATATCAGTGGTGGTGCTTCCAATCAACCATCAGTACTAACACCTGGTATGAATCACCAAATGAATTTGTCTGGAATCAATCCAAACGCAATTCATCTCCCTACGGTGACTGTTACACCGAAACCACAACCGGGGATTGTTCAAACGATGCCACCCTTGATCAGTGTGAATGCTACGCCTCCAGTTCCCAGGGCTCAAATCATTCAATTGACACCACAACAGCAGCAACTCTCGTCATGGCTACAAAACAAGAATTTTCTGGCTAATCTTAATATCCCGTCAGACTTCAACCCAAACAATCCAATTAACAAAAAACCACTACCACAATTAAATATTCTTAATAGTATGAATGACAACGAAATTTATGCAGCCCTCCAAAGGCTTTTCATAGATTAACAGAAGATTCTAGCATCCGGAAAATTAATACCGACAATCGCCGCTCCATCGCCTCCTGCTTTCATGAGGACATCTCATCGCCAGCTCCTCAAATGGTCCAGTTACCATGACTATCGCCTACTCAAGCACTTAATCCTCAACCTCTACCATATCAAGGGAAAATGATTTCTAATTCAACTACGTGCTTATACGCACATTAAAACTGAAGGACAGTCAATACCGGCCAACATTGTCCACCCAAATAATCATAATTCCACATTAAATACTAAAAATAGCAATGCAGGAAATCAACAAAGAATACAAATTTTTCCAATGTAACATCAGGTACAAATGCAACAGCAACAAGCCGAGACGCGACACCACCATCTGCAATGGCAACAACTATGAGAGTTGCAACGATGGCTGGGCCAGCCGCAGCAGTAAGAGCAATCGACTCAACAGCGGCGGCGCGAACAGAGATTGCATTGCGGAGTGCATGAGGACGAGAACTAGCGTTACTGAAGGTGAAAAGGGAGATTCGTTTTCGATCCAGCTAACGGCAAGATAATTTTGAGGTTTTGAGAGGATTCGATGGTGGGCATTGCCAACGGTTAGACGCTGTGAGGTGGGTGTTGCGTATCTCCCACGGATTACTGAGATTTATCTGAGTTACTTTGGTGCATTCAAGTTCTCAATTATCAGTGCAATTCCTTTGATTCCTGATTTGAAATCGCGATAGTGGACGCTGTTCCTTGTTTCCACTGAAGAAGTTTTTGTTTGAATTCAAGAACGTAATCCAATCGACACCGTGTGTTTGCGCTAGTGTTTCACCTTCCCAAACTAATCGACTTGAGTGTGTGCGTGGTTTGTTCGATTTCTGGTTCATTTTGCTATTTGGCATAGCCTTTTTCATGTCGTCATAGCGAGACGACGGCGTTGTTTCCTCGTGATTCAAGTGCTTGGTGGTTGATAACGGCTTGCGGCCGCGACCACTGGATTGCGCCGCATTAACTCATTGCGATGTGAAAGAATGTTTCTTGGATTAATCGCAACAGCAGAGAATAGTTTTGTTGCAGTTTTCCTTTAATTGCCGCGTGAGTGTGTAAGCCTTGGAACGTATCCAGTGAATAACGATTTGCAAATTTCCATAGAAATTGTTCTGTTTGACTGCTCACGCAAAACACGATCGCATCCAAGTCGGCGGAATTAAACGGCGAAGTAGTGTTTGTGTGACAACAAGCTGGAATACATTCAAACGCCAGATGATGTGTCGGTGTCGAGTGAAATATGACTGGCATATTAATGATTTCAAGTGGAAGAAACTTATAGCATTCGACCTTTAAAAAGTGTAATTCTGTTGCGGTGCTGAACAGTGGCACCTATGTGAATATTGCCTTCTATCATCGCGTCTTTTCGTCTGCTGCTTACTGTAAATCTGAACAGTTATGATTATGTTTTCTTTTGTGTCAAGAAAAACAGCAAATTCAAGATTCAAATTTCGTATATAACTGTGGAAATTTTAATCTGGATACTTTTTAAACAAAGCCAATAATATAACCATAAAAGAAGCCAAAAGGGAATAACAGTTTGAATGAATTTTTAACGGAGTGATCCTGAAGTACTTCGAAACTCAATTGTGTTACCTTGGGGGTTATATTTTTTTTTAATTTTAAAACAAAGAAAATTTTGTTAAAGTGATGAAAAAAATTTTAAAGTCAAGAAAAATTAAGAATTTCAGATGTGCCCACCCCATCTACGAGCGCTCATCAAGGAGGATGGGTGAGTACCCGTTTAGTTTCCTATTTTTTACATTTGTTTATTAAATATTTTTTTACATTTTTTTATTAAATATTTGTTTTGTTAAATATTTATATATTGGGCTGATAACAAAAAAAAAAGCAATTCAATTGGCATTCAAACAGAAGATTAAAACTTAGTTCAACTTCTGCGACAAAAGTGAAGCACATTATTGTGGTCTCTTTCCAAGGAAAGAGTCAATAAACACATAACTAAACTAATCGTAAAATAATTTGATTAATTTCTTGCTTTGTCTAGAGAAGCTAGGTTGATAACCATTTTCGTAATAAGAATAATATTGTATGATTATTATAATTGCATTCATACATAGACTTGATACAAGGAATACAATGGATTATTAAACTTACCCTCCGGTCTCTTCATTCTGTCCCTTTGACCGGGTTTAGGACCCGCTACGATGGTAGGCGATTCACGAAAAATGGACTGGCCATCGGGCGCGCTCCATCTATTTATAGTTTTCAGGGGCTCTTGCAGGGTTGAGTGGCCTTCCGCTGGCGTGCCCTTTTATGGTATAGAGTTATGTGATCCGATCACATAAATCTATAACATCAATCGGTCACGTCTTTATTTCTCGTTTGATGGGAAAGCTCATGCAAAGTATGTTTGTATGAGTTTTCCACTCAAAAGGGAAATATATGGCCACGTCAATGTTTGGATCTTGATCCGGTTGGGCGGGTGCGAGGGGGCACCACATCCATTCGGATTTCCCATTCTTATTTGTGGGTCATAAAAATCGTCGGGTAACGACCCGGTTCAACTTGTTATCTGAACAAGCAATTCACGCCTTCAGGTAGTTACCTCAGTTTTTTGACTTCTCGACATTTTCTGAGACCCAAGAATTGGTGAATGCGAAATTCTTTTGTAGTGGGTTCTTGTGCTGGGGGAATGAACCCGCCCCACGACATCGCAATGCTAGCCTGCCAGCGCATCCACACGTCTCCAGACAAGGCCATTCTCGGTGGATTTTAACATCTTCTTCCGCCGAGGCAGCAGACCATCGCTGCAGTCCTGTATGGACCTCTATATACCTACCATCACTACAACCTTGTGTATATTGATCATAACTTTGAAGATGAACATGATAATGCATAGACGAGGACTTTACTGAAAATGGAGGCGATAGGTATCGAATAAACATGAACGAGTGATATATGTCTGAAGGATCTCTTTAAGTAAATTTCTGGAGATTGATTGCAGAGTTCACTTTATGGTTATATATATATATATATATATATATATATATATATATACATATATATATACATATATATATATATGTATATATATATATATACATATTTATATATATATATATATATATATATATATATATATATATATATATATGTATATATATATATATATATATATATATATATATATATATATATATATATATATATATATATATATATTGTTACATGTACAAATAATTCTGCGAGCTATTGTCGCAATTGTTAAAAACCGAATGTACTCGAAAACCCGCCAAGCATGATCAACATCTGAAAGGGACGCTACCGCCCATTCATTAAGCTTCTCGAATATTCCAGGTAATTTGGCAATGTACGAGAAATGGATTTAATGACTAGAGACCCTATATAAAGGCGAGCTGAATGAATGGGGGGATTCATAACAACCGCGATTTAGTAAAACTGCGATAGTGTGGAGTGCGAATGAAGAGCGATATTGATTGTGAAGTGGTAGACAGTAGAAATAAAAATTGTTAGACAAGTGAAAGTAAAATTTGGTGAAATAGTTAAAAATTAATAATTGTACATTTTTAGCAAATAAACTCTTTTACCTTAATTTAAAAGACATTGCGTTTTCACTTTCCCGGAACATTAAAATTATTGGCCGCGAACCATAATACGCGACAGTGGTGTCAGAAGTGGGATAGAAAATGTTGACAGTGAAAAACTTTTAAACACTTTTAAAGTGCACAATAGTGAAATTTAACGTGGAAACTGGTAGAAAAAAAAAGCCAAAAAAATAAAAATGCCGGGAAACTTGACCATAGCGGAGCTCAAGGAGAAAGAAAGGCTCAAATCTGGATTCAGGTGAGCCCTCAGATGCGGAAAAAGGCGCAGAAGGTGGAAAAGTAGAAACACCAAAATCAAAGGAGCCAGAAAATGCTCGATGCAAATGTTAATGTTGATGCAGCAAGAGCAGCGACAACTGTCGCAACTGCAAAGCTAGACCAACAAGCGTTCGAAATCAAGGCAGACATCACACAGAAGCTGGAGAAGTAGTCAAATGATTTGAAGGCAAATTTGGAAACACAGTCAATGGAAATAACAGCGGAGCTCAGTAGTCTCGACAACCAAATTAAATGCGTCGACATGAGGTCAGCCAGGTCGAGGACAAGGTCAGACAGGTCGAGGAGAGAATCAACCATGAAATGGAAAACATGAAAAAGGAATGGGAAGCAGCAAAGGCAGTAGTAACCATCTCAACTGCCCCGCTTACAACCGCAGCGCAAAGCTCATCCAGAAATGTGAAAGCACCAATATTCGACGGGCAAACGGTCTGGAGCATTTACAAAATCCATTTTGAAGCCACCGCTGGGATAAATCACTGGAATGAGTAGGAGCGAGCTACTGCATTAATTCTTGCTCTAAGAGGCCCAGCTGCCGAGCTTTTGCAGACGATCCCCGTTGAGTTACACTCAAACCCGGCTGCTATATGGAATGCGTTCGACATTCGTTATGGAGGCGATCATCGGAAGCAGATTTATCGGTCACAGCTACGGCATCGGATGCAGAAATCTGGCGAAACCTCACAGCAGCTAGCCCAAGACATTGAGCGACTGGTACTTTTGGCTCACCCAACTTACGACCCAGAACATCGAGATGAAGCAGCAACAGAAGCATTCATTAGCGCATAAAGGGATCCAAAATTGCAACAAGCTGTGCATTAAGCTCAAAAGCAAACGGTCAAGGATGCATTGGCTTATAGTCTGAACTTTGAGGTAGCGAAAACTGTTACTTGTACCACTGCCCGGCTTCGCGGGGTAGTGGCAGATGAGTGCAGGTGTGAGCGGGTGGAAATTGAGCGTGAGCCGCTGGTGAATGTTGCGCCTAGATACTGGAATTGCAGGAAGAAAGGGCACCTGCAAAGAGACTACATGAAGCGAAGAAGACGGAGCTATTGTCCAGGGAGGTGGATATCCAGACCGAGTCAGGAGCCTAGAACGGAAGCCTGTCAAACCGAAGGGGCCAACTTCATCCGGCGGACGTTGGCTAGAAGGATCGACGTCCCTAGCACCCCCGTCACCGTATCAAGACTACATCGCGGAGCAGCAGACTTATGCCTTCCGGGTCAAGTTGACGAAGAATACTGCCCCATAACAAGTGACACTAGTCCAACCCGATCGATTATCCGACCAGACCTAGTGAGACAATCACTACTTCACATGGGCGGAGTTCGTGGAAATGCTGACGCCCTATCTCGTCATTCATGTCCAGCTAACTGCAAGCATTGCCAACGGGTTGAGGAAACGCAGCCGACCGTTAATCTGCGAGTGATAACGGCCGAATTCGATGGAGGTTGGTCATCGGAGGAGATTCGAAACGCCCAGTTAGCCGATGAAGACATCGGACTTTTGCTCGTATGGAAGGAGACAACTGGGCGACTGAAGTCGAAGGAGGTTTCAATGCATGGCGCAACCCTGAAAAGCTATTGGGCACAATGGAACTCCCTTCAGGTGAAGGGTGGTGTACTCAAGTGGAAATGGGAAACAGCGGATGGCAGCTCCTATAATATGCAAACTATACTTCCCAAAACCCGAATCCACGATGTGGTTAAGGAGATGCACAAAGGATCCTCGGGAGGCCACCTTGGTGTTAACAAGACCTTAGCGAAATTGCGGGAAAGGTTTTACTGGCTCCACGCTCGAGAAGACGTAGAGAACTGGTGCCGTAGATGCACGATTTGCGCTTCCGTCAAAGGTCCAAAGCGACGACTGAGAGGACAAATGCAAACCGTTTGAAAGGATTGCTGTTGACATCGCAGGACCCTTACCTGAATCCGAGTGGGGAAATCGATACACGCTGGTTGTATCCAATTATTTTAGCAAGTGGCCCGAGGTTTACCCCATTCCCAAAAGGAAGCAACTACTGTAGCCGAACAACTGGAGTTAAATTGGGTCAGTAGGTACGGCGTACCTTGCGAACTACATTTGGGTCAAGGCCGAAAGTTTGAGTCACTAGTTTTTGGCATAATATGCGAGCTGCTGAGAATACGGAAACCGAGGACAACACCGCTGCATCCCCAATCCGATAGAATGGTCGAACGTCTTAACGGCAGGCTCAATAAACATCTGGCCAAGATAGTTGAGGAGAACCAAAGGGACTGGGGCCGACACATTCCACTATTTTTGATGGCGTACAGAGCTGCCGAACATGCATCAACAGGCCAAGCCCTAGCCAAAGTCATTTTTGGAAAGACTATTCGTCTGCCAGCTGATATAAAGTTCAGAACACCCCCTGAGAAACCCCAAACGATCTCGGAGTACGCAAGTGAGCTAAGGCAACGGTTTAGCCAGATACATTAGACAGTGCGAAAACACCTCGAATCGGCTACTCCAAAGTTGCAGCATAATTGGAAGGGACCCCACCGAGTTACAAAGCGAATCAACGACGTCTTAGGTCGCATACAGGAACACCGTAAGCCAAGAGCCCAAATGAAAACCGTGCACCGGGACCGTCTTGCCCCGTAATACATCCAGGGGGAATTGACTACAACTGGCGACATATTTTTTCGGGGCGAAAAGAACTGAGGTGGGGGCAGTGTTATATGGTCAAATAATTCTGTGAGCTACTGTCGCAATTGTTTTTACAATCACTAAGAACCTCATGATCAACAAAATGAATGTACCCGAAACCAAAAGAACCCACCAAGCATGATCAACATCTGAAAGTGACGTCACTGCCCCATTCATTAAGCTGCTCGAATATTCCAGGTAGTTCGCCAATGTACGGGAAATGGATTGAATGACTAGGGACCCTATATAAAGGCGAGCTGAATGAATGGGGAGACTCATTACAACCGCGATATAGTAAAACTGCGATAGTATGGAGTGCGAATTAAGAACGATATTGATTGTAAAGTGATAGACAGTTGAAGTGAAAATTGATAGACAAGTTGTGAAATAGTTAAATTAGTAATGGTGCATATTTTAGTAAATAAACTCTTTTAACTTAATTTGAAAGACAGTGTGTTTTAACTTTCCCGGAGCATTAAAATTATTGGTCGCAAACGATAACACGCGACAATATATATATATATATATATATATATATATATATATATATATATATATATATATATATATATAATATATATATATATATATATATATATATATATATATATATATATTGTTACATGTACAAATAATTACATGTACAAATAATTCTGCGAGCTACTGTCGCAATTGTTTTCATCATCATTAAGAACGTCAACGAATGAATTTACTCGAACCCACGAGAACCCAACAAGCATGATCAACATCTGCAAGTGACGTCACTCCATTCATGAACTTGCTCGAACCTACCAGGTAGAACATTCGCCAATGTACGAGAAATGGGTGAATAGGTAGAGACCCTATATAAAGGCGAGCTGAATGAATGGGGGGGATGATTCATTCGACCGCGATAAGAACTGCGATTGTGTGTTTCGTAATAGTGAAGTAATTTAGAAGACAATTGCGATAAGAAACTTATGGACAAGTGATAGATTTTTTTTTGAAATAGTGAAAATTAAAATAAGTGAAAGTGTTAACTGATTATTGTGCAGTTTATTTAATTAAATAAACTCTCTTAACTTAAATTAAAAGACATTGCGTTTTCACTTTCCCGGAACGTTAAAATTATAGGCCGCGAACCAATAACACGCGACAATGGTGTCAAGAAGTGAGAAAGAAAATTTTGGAAGTGAAAACGATTAAACATTTTTAAAGTGCACAATAGTGTAAATTAACGTGAAAACTGGTGGAAAAATAGCCAAAACAATAAAAATGCCAGGAAACTTACATCTAAAAATTAATCAATTGAGCATATCGGAGCTCAAAGAGGAGTTGGAACAGCGAAATCTGGCCACGCAAGGTACAAAGGCCATACTGATTGCACGCTTGCGTGACGCGATCGAGTCGGAAGGCGGGAATCTGGATTCGGGTGAGCTCTCAGATGCGGAAAAAGGCGCAGAAGGTGGAGAAGTAGAAACACCAAAATCAAAGGAGCCAGAAAATGCGCTAATGCAAATGTTAATGCTGATGTCATCCAGTCTGACTGCGAAGCTGGATGAACAGTCATCTAGTTTAACTGCGAAGCTAAATGAACAATCAGTGAAGCTGGGCCAACAAGCGATCAAAATCAAGGCAGACATCACACCGAAGCTGGAGAAACAGTCAACCGAAATAAAAGCGGAGCTCGGTTATCTGAACAAACAAATTAAAGGCGTCGAGGAAAAGGTTGACCAGGTCGAGGAAAAGGTTTACCAGGTCGAGGAGAAAATTAACCATGAGATCAGCCAGGTCGAGGAGAGAATAAACCATGATATCAGTCAGGTAGAGGAGAGAATCAACCATGAGATGGGAAACATGAAAAAGGAATTGGAAGCAGCAAAGGCAGTAGTAACCTCCTCACCAGCCTCGCTTATAACCGCAGCGCAAAGCACATCCAGAAATGTGCAAGCACCAATATTCGATGGGCAAACGGTCTGGAGTATTTATAAGACCCAGTTTGAAGCAGCCGCAAGGGCGAATCGCTGGAATGACCAGGAACGAGCAACTGCATTGATTCTTGCTCTAAGAGGCCCAGCTGCCGAGCTTTTGCAGACGATCCCCGTTGATTTACACTCAAACCCGGCTGCTATATTGAACGCGCTCGACATACGTTATGGAGGCGACCATCTGAAGCAGATTTATCGGGCACAGCTACGGAATCGGATGCAGAAGTCTGGCGAAACCTTACAGCAGCTAGCCCAAGACATTGAGCGACTGGCACTTTTGGCTTATCCAGCTTACGACCCAGAACATCGAGATGATGCAGCGACAGAAGCATTCATCAGCGCCTTAAAGGACCAGGAATTGCAACAAGCTGTGCGATTAGCTCAAAAGCAAACGGTTAAGGACGCATTGGTTTATAGTCTGAACTATGAGGCATCGAAAAATGCGACTCGTAGCACAGCCTGGCTCCATGAGGTAATGGCAAACGAGTGCAGGTGTGAGCGCGTGGAAAATGAGCGGAAGCGGCAGGTAAATGGTGCGCCTAGATGCTGGTATTGCGGTGACAAGGGGCACCTGCAAAGAGACTGCAAGAATCGAAGAAAACGGAGGTATTGTCCAGGATGGTGGAGATCCAGATCGAGTCAGGAGCCTAGAATGGAGGCCCATCAAACTGCAACGGCCAACTTCGTGGGGCAGAGGTTGGCTAGGAGGATCGACGTCCCCAGCACCACCATTACCGTGTCAAGACTACATCGTGGAGAAGCGGACTTATGCCTTCCGGGTCAAGTTGACGGAGAACACTGCACCATAACAATCGACACTGGTGCAACCCGATCGATTATCCGACCAGACCTAGTTAGACAGCAACAACTTCACAAGGGCAGAATTTTCTCACTACGGACAGCTACGGGAGAAACTGCACCTGTTCATGGAGAGGTCAACCTCCAGATACAGTTGGGAGACCTTGTGTTCCGACATAATTTTCTGGTCGCGAACATTATGGATGACTGCATTCTCGGAATGGATTTTCTGCGTCCACATGGAATCACGTTGGACTTGGGAAAACGTGTCTTGAAATGGCAGAATGTCGAAGTACTGATGGAGGATCCCAGCGTCCAAGTCCCCAAGATGAATGTAGTGGTATGTACTGACACTGATGTACCGAATTCTTCCGAAAGCATTGTATGGGCCAAGCTTGATGGTGATTCTGGAGACCACCGATCTTATCTGATAGAGCCAACGAAGACATCCGCATTGCGCAGTTTGATTGTAGGACGAAGCCTTGTAAGATCTTTAAGGAACGGATATGTGCCGGTTAGAGTCCTTAACACCGCAGACTCAACCACGAGTATCAAAGCGGGAGAAGTCATCGGCAGCTGCCAGCCTGTTTCCACCATCACCTCTTTGGAAGCTACTCACCACCATCATTGGAAAAGGAGGCAAGACACAGAAAAAGCCAGGGAATCCACGTCTGCAATATTGAAGCAAGTCAAATTGCTGGTGCAGCTATTCAAACGAGCCTCTGATCTGGTCACCAAGTACAGTGACATCTTCTCAACAAGCCCGGATGACCAAGGCCGAACGAGTTTGGTAACTCACGTCATAGACACAGGGAGCCAAGCCGATTCGACAAGCACCAAGACGTCTCCCTATAGCCAAACAAGGAGAAGTGAGCGCGCTGATCTCGGACATGGAAAAACAAGGCATTATCGAACCTTCTGTAAGTCCATGGGCCGCGCCTGTAGTTCTAGTAAAGAAAAAGGATGGTAGCACTCGCTTTTGTGTCGACTATAGGCAGCTTAACGACGTCACTAAGAAAGATAGTTACCCGCTCCCACGCATCGATGACATCATGGACACTTTAGCCGACGCAAAATGGTTTTCTACACTCGATCTCAAGAGTGGCTACTGGCAGGTAGAAATTGACAAGAAGGACCGAGAGAAGACCGCATTTTCAGTTGGGACCGGATTGTGGCAATTTGTGGTGATGCCGTTTGGGCTTTGCAATGCTCCAGGCACTTTCGAACGCTTGATGGAATACGTGCTACGTGGTCTAACCTGGAAAACCTGCTTGGTGTACCTAGATGACATCATCGTCATCGGGAGAACGTTCGAAGAGCATGTGCGGAACTTAGAAGAGGTTTTCTCCCGACTGCGACTGGCAAATTTGAAACTTAGTCCCGACAAGTGTACCCTTTTCGCAGCTGAAGTAAGATACCTGGGACATGTCGTATCAGCTGAAGGGGTCCAAACAGACCCTGAGAAAATTGAAGCCGTGAAAAGCTGGCCAACACCAAACAACAAGCGCCAACTACGAAGTTTCCTGGGCCTGGCAACCTACTATCGAAGATTTGTCAAAGACTTTGCCAAAATAGCTAAGTGTCTCCATCAGCTAACCGAGAAAAATCGTCCGTATGTCTGGAATGAACAACGCCAGACAGCCTTTGGGACCCTGAAGGAAAAGCTATGTGAATCACCCGTACTGGCGTATCCGAAACCCGGAAAAATGTTTGTGGTTGACACCGATGCAAGCAACGGCGGTATTCGAGCTGTACTCTCCCAGCAGATCAATGGCGAAGAAAGAGTCCTCTCGTATTACAGTCGAGTTCTTTCAAAAAGTGAGAGGAACTACTGTGTGACCAGGAAGGAGCTATTGGCTATAATAGAGGCCACCAAGCAGTTCCACAAGTACCTATATGGCCAGAAATTTGTTCTTCGAACGGACCATGCATCATTGAGATGGCTACTTAACTTCAAAAACCCCGAGGGACAAGTTGCGAGATGGATCGAAAGATTGCAGTCATACGACTACGAAATTGTTCATCGGAAGGGCGGAGTTCATGGAAATGCTGACGCCCTATCTCGTTGCCCATGTCCAGCTAACTGCAAGCATTGCCAACGGATTGAGGAAAAGGAACCGCCCGTTGATCTGCGACTGATAACGGCCGAATTCAATGAAGGTTGGTCATCGGAGGAGATTCGAAATGCCCAGCCAGCCGATGAAGACATCGGACCATTGCTCGTATGGAAGGAGACGACTGGGCGACCTGAGTGGAAGGACGTTTCAACGCATGGCGCAACCCTGAAAAGCTATTGGGCACAATGGAACTCCCTTCAGGTGGAGGGTGGTGTACTCAAGCGGAAATGGGAAACGGCGGATGGCAGCTCCTATAGGATGCAAACTATACTACCCAAAAGCCGAATCCACGATGTGGTAAAGGAAATGCATGAAGGATCCTCGGGAAGCCATCTTGGTGTTAACAAAACCTTAGCGAAATTGCGGGAAAGATTCTACTGGCTCCACGCTCGAGAAGACGTAGAGGACTGGTGTCGCAGATGCACAATTTGCGCTTCCGTCAAAGGTCCAAAGCGACGACTGAGAGGACAAATGCAAACCTATAACGTAGGCGTGCCATTCGAAAGGATTGCTGTTGACATCGCTGGACCCTATCCTGTATCCGATTGGGGAAATCGATATATGCTGGTTGTAGCTGATTATTTCAGCAAGTGGCCTGAGGTCTACCCCATTCCCAACCAGGAAGCAACTACTGTAGCTGAACAGCTAGTGTTAAATTGGGTCAGCAGGTACGGCGTGCCTCGTGAACTACATTCGGATCAAGGCCGAAACTTTGAGTCGCTAGTTTTTAGCGAAATGTGCGAGCAGCTGGGAATACGGAAAACGAGGATAACACCGCTGCATCCCCAATCCGATGGAATGGTCGAACGTTTCAACGGCACGCTCAATAAACACCTTGCCAAGATGGTTGACGAGAACCAAAGGGACTGGGACCGACATATCCCACTATTTTTAATGGCGTATGGAGCCGCTGAACATGTGTCGACGGGCCAAGCCCCAGCCAAAGTCATTTTTGGAAAGACTATTCGTTTGCCAGCCGATATAAAGTTCGGAACACCCCCTGAGAAACCCCAAACGATCTCGGATTTCGCAAGTGATCTAAGACAACGGTTGAACCAGATACATCGGACAGTGCGAAAACACCTCGAATCGGCTACTGACCGCATGAAGACCAGGTATGATCTAAAGGCTAATTCTACTGGCTTCCAGCAAGATGACTTGGTGTGGCTTTATAACCCGCAATGGCGAAAGGGTAGGTCTCCAAAGTTGCAACATAATTGGGAGGGACCATACCGAGTTACAAAGCGAATCAACGACGTCGTATACCGAATACAGGAACATCGTAGGCCGAGAGCTAAAATGAAAATCGTGCATCTGGACCGTCTTGCCCCATATTACACCCAGGGAGAATTGACTACAAATAGCGACACATCTTTTCGGGGCGAAAAGAACTGAGGTGGGGGCAGTGTCACATGTACAAATAATTACATGTACAAATAATTCTGCGAGCTACTGTCGCAATTGTTTTCATCATCATTAAGAACGTCAACGAATGAATTTACTCGAACCCACGAGAACCCAACAAGCATGATCAACATCTGCAAGTGACGTCACTCCATTCATGAACTTGCTCGAACCTACCAGGTAGAACATTCGCCAATGTACGAGAAATGGGTGAATAGGTAGAGACCCTATATAAAGGCGAGCTGAATGAATGGGGGGATCATTCATTCGACCGCGATAAGAACTGCGACTGTGTGTTTCGTAATAGTGAAGTAATTTAGAAGACAATTGCGGTAAGAAAGTTATGGACAAGTGTTAGATTTTTTTGTAATAGTGAAAATTAAAATAAGTGAAAATGTTAACTGATTATTGTGCAGTTTATTTAATTAAATAAACTCTCTTAACTTAAATTAAAAGACATTGCGTTTTCACTTTCCCGGAACGTTAAAATTATAGGCCGCGAACCAAAAAAGCGACAATATATATATATATATATATATATATATATATATATATATATATATATATATATATATATATATATTTATATATATATATATATATATATATATATATATATATATATATATATATATATATATATATATATATATATATATATATATATATATATATATATATATATATATATATATATATATATATATATATATATATATATATATATATATAAATATGTCCCAGCTCAACCAGCCTCAACGAATCTAGCAAATGAGTATCTCCATTGGAATTGTTGGTCTCGTGGCCTCAAATTCGGAGGATATTTTATGTTCTTTTCGATGGCCCATCTAACACACATATGTTTGGTGTAACACCAAAGTGGCGTATCTGAAAATTCGTCAAACTGAGAAATGGAAAGACAAGGCAAATGTTTTTGGTAAGGTAGAATAATCATAACAGTAATTTGTGCAACAAACTGAAGACAAAGAAGAAAAATTTAAAAGTAGTTAATCGGTGAAATATGGTAGAGGACATATCACCATCTAGAGTACCGTTACAATACAGGAATGAAATTCTCTAACAATCTCAACACTACGATTCACGAGAAGCCTTTATTCAAAATAAGGGTAGTCTTAGCTACATTTTAAACGTTTATTCACATCTTATTTCGCCATTAGATTTCGCAGTGTAACAAAATTAATCATAATATTCTTTCACAAACAAAGTGACGTATAACAAGAACTCTTTCCCTTTTTACATAGACTTCCCACCTTTCCTGCATCATATACTGGCTTCAACGCAACATTTGTTGCTGAAAACAGACAAGCTACAAAGACGTGATTCTGT
The DNA here is from genome assembly GCA_963969285.1 of Odontomyia ornata. Classification (NCBI taxonomy): domain Eukaryota; kingdom Metazoa; phylum Arthropoda; class Insecta; order Diptera; family Stratiomyidae; genus Odontomyia; species Odontomyia ornata. The sequence goes on from OZ017741.1 coordinate 53,218,343, forward strand.
TCGTATGCAAAATTTAGAGAACAACCCACTTGAGTTGCTCTTTGATTAATGAAAATAGTAAAATCTGTAGTTTTCAAGCTGTAAAGTTAAAAAATATTCATTTAATTTGGCATCAATCTAATCAAAAGAAAACTTACAAGAGTTCCGCTGGCTTTGCAACATCCTTTGCAGTTATGAACTTTTCATTTGCTCGCCATTGGTCCATGGCGTCCTTAAATAGTTTGAAATAGTCTCCGTAACCAGGATTACTGCGTCCATATGATTGATAAAAAAGCCACGAAACACTACGATAAGTTGGAGTATTTAGGCATACGTTGTATTTTTCATAGGGGCAGCGTTTGACAACTTCCTCTGCAATGCGCGCTAGCTCTTCATTCCAATTCATTATTGGCATACGAGAAGCTTGAGCTAATTGTGGATGATATCCAGCGGCAACTTGATCTCTGATGCCATTGATTGATCGGAGTGCGATTTCTTTCACCACTTTCGTATTAGGAATACGATACTTACCGTAACACCTGTTCTGATAAAATCTCTCGGTATCATAGTCATAATTTACCGTAGTGTAGTGGTTGGAATTGTCTACTGTTTGGTTACAAAGGATATGTCTGCGTCCTAAAGGACAAAGAGATGAATCACAGTAATTTTGTGCCGATACATGCAGCACAACAGAAACTAAAACACTTAATAGCGTGACAGAGCCCTTCATCTTGTTACACTCAATTTTTGAAAAATCTTACGTTTGATTGCATTCCCTGGATTAGGCTGTATTTATAGCACTTTGATGTTTGTCATAAAATGCAAATTTATTTTAACACATAATGAAATTAAGAAGTTCTAGCAGATGTTCAAATATAACATTCGTGGAAAGCAAATTTTAGTGAAATTTCTGGGAAATACTTAACAATAGTTTAAACTACTTCGATTTATTGTTTTTAACTAACAAGCAGTAGTTCGCAGCAGTTCGCTTATTTTCGAAATAATATCAGATCAAATGATCGATGATATAATTGCAAATTAATAGTCAAGTTGATGAAACCCTGAGTTAACATGAATAATCATCTTAAAAACCGATGTACTAGTATAATGATATGATATAATGATCAAGAACTATGAATCATTCATTTCTTAAAGGGGTGTCCGCGTGGCTTAGTGTTTAGGGCATTTAGCCCGTAAGCCGAAGGCCTCTGGTCCAAGTCTCGTTGGCGTCAACGAGATTTAGTTCGAGTGGTTCTATAAGCCTGTTCAATTATGATAGGTGCTGGTTTAAAATCGGAACGTATCGCAGCTGGGTGGACGAACCCACGGCCAAAGCGTGATAATGATCATATCACCTTGTGGAGTGCCGATACATTCGATAATGACAATGAGATACTCTAACTATCTCTAAGCGAAGGCCCAAAAGAGGCTGTAGGGCTACAAAAGAAAGAAATCTTATCGGAAAATTTTGAGAAAGTCACACATTATCCGTATATTTCTACTTCTCCTGCACTCCAGATGCTATAAAAAAATTTAAGACCTTTATTGGAAAGTTCTTATCAAGACATTCCATTTCACACTCCACATAACTTACGTTTGGTTAAATAGTTTTCGAAGGTTCAACCCCCTTAAGATTTGCTGGCTCTTTTTGACATTCAACCTTTTAGGAAAATGCAAACGTTAAGTTTGATGTCTATAAAGGCTATGGTTACAGAGAAAATGTACTTTGACAGGTTGGAATTTTGGTAGAGTTTTGGGAGCTTTTTCAAAACCCTTAAGAAGGGTTCAGCACCATTATTTCGATCGCCGTCGTTTATAGCATAGTTCCTTTGCCTCTCTCAGTAGTCGACATCAGTTGTCGTGGTTCTGCGACCTCATTCACCAAGTAGAAACTCAAGCAAAGGTCTGCTGTCAGCATCGATTAAATCTTACCACCGTTTCTCTTGCGCTCTACCCTTCAAAGTTTGTCTGAGAAGCCTATGCGCTTCCATTTTCTCCACATTTACACATGCGGATACACGTGGTTCATCATAAAGTTTATACAACTCATCGATGTTATGAAGTTTCCATTCTCCTCCGTACTTTACTGGACTATATATCCACCTGAGCACTTTGCATTTGAATACATCCAAGGCCTTTTTGGAAAAATTTGTAAAAATGCAGATTTTACGTTCATACAGCAGCATAGGTCTGACTAGTAGCTTGAAAATGAGAATTTTGTTTTCCCTGTGCACTTGTCTGGATCTTTATATAGGTTAGGAAGTACTGAGAAGTTGGCTTTGTTTATTGCGTGCATCCTCCTCCATGTTTCACTGTTTTCAAGATGGACTCTCGGTATTTTGATCAGAAAGCATTTATTTGGGGCAAAAACTAATAAGCTAACTCAGTGGAAAACGCACTGGTCAGTGCGAAAGTGAGGTTTCTGAAGTAAGAAATGGAAGCCAGGTAGGTAGCGATACCTTTATTTTGTGGAAGGTGAAACTAATTGGAAGGCTACAGGCAAAGGCTACGCAGTGTGCAAATCTGAATAATACAGGTTGAGTAGGCAAAACTACGCTCATGTTACAAGAACTTTGTACACAACATATGTAGACACCAATTATGAACAATCTCAAGAAAAACGCTAAAAGAAAAACCATTATTGCAATATTACTGATATCCATTGACTGAATGAAATCTTAAAGACGTTTTTGCTTTTCATTTTGTCTGAAAATTTGGAAAAAATTTAATCAAAAGTGTAGCGTCTGGTTCAGTGAGAACGTCGGATGGTTAAAAAACCATAGATTGTTTCTGTTGCAGAAAGAAATATCCCAAGCAGCTATAACTTTCGTAAATAAGATTCTATTTTATTGAAATTTATAGAGTACAAAAAGCTTTTTTTTTCATATGAATTTACTGGAAAAAATGTAATATTAATAACTTCTACTATTATTATTGACAAATTTCAGTGCATTTCTAGTAATTAAGGAGTCGCCTAAGCAAGCTGCTTGAAAACCAGCCTAACACTGATCCGAAATTTTAACTGCAGATTTGAAAAATTTAATTATGTCAACTTGTAGTTAAAAATTATAAATTGGTTTTTTTCATAAATAAAGATTTGATATTATATTTTTCCCTTCTAAATTAAATTTCAATTCTTCTTTATAATTATATTCTTTATGATATTTACTTTTTATTATTATTTAAAATTTTTTCAGTATTATCTTCTATTAATTTAAAAATTCAAATCTGCAATTGAAATTTCGGACATGAGAACACTGAGATAATACAGCCCATCCACTTATTGGATTGCCGAATGCAATCAACAGTGACTGAGCTAGAGGCTCGTCAAACCACCGTAGTGGTATGACGATACGATACAATTTTTTTTATTAATATAAATTTTCTATCTTTTTCCTCTCTTTATTAAAGCTCTATTTTTCTTTATAATTATATTCTTTATGATATTTTCAATGATATTTCCCTTTTATCATTAAAAATTTTCATTACTTTCTTCTTTTAATTTAAAAATTCATATCTGCAATTGAAATTTCAAACATGAGAACATTGAGATAATACAGCCCATCCACGTATTGCAATTCAAAAGCAATCTACAGTAGCTGAGCTAGAGGCTCATCAATCCACCGTTGCGGTCTGACAATACCGAGGATGACCGACAAGCAAGAGAAAAATTTGCTTGGGTGCGGAAAAACTACCGTTGTGGTATAAAGATTATGCTAGGATTGGAACGGATCGGGGAGTCCGCTTTAGATCGCCAAGCCGCGAGGTCATGTAAATCGCTCGGGGCAGAGATGTGAATTGCACACGGAAAACCTTTCATGTTAAATGAATGTCTAGATTATCGGAGAATGTTATGGTGCTAAGAGTGAACACCTCGTTAGTCGTGTGGTTATTCTTTAGCTCCCAGAAATAATCAGGTCTCCAAAGGAGATACAATGATGTCGACTTGTGTTTTACTCCTATGATTATAGCATATTCGTTTTGTCAAAGTGATTTGGCACGAGAAAATGATTTTACGATAAACGAAGATGATTCGCCGTAAATAGCACAATTTGCTGCATAAGATTCAATTGAACTTTCAACAGCCACGGAACTGATTTATCCGTATGCGAATGTGATAGGCTTCAATTGCGGACGCCCACAACGCTGGGCAATCACTGCGGGCTATGATTGTGCAGTTTTAAAACAGCGTTAACTCCTCTACGATATGATTCGTTAAGCGGTCCCTCCCTTCACAATTCACCATATCTATTAAACTAAGATTTCTCGATTCTTTTTATTGTCTCAGTTTTTCTTGAGTGAGTGAAAATTTCCATTGTTTAATTTTTTCTCAACAAGAGTATTATATTGTTCCTTGTTCATTATTAAAACCGCATTTCTTTTGTCTACCTGCATGTAAAACACCATTATTTCGATCGTCGTCGTTTATAGCATAGTTCCTCTTAGGGCTTCTCTCAGTAGTCGACATCAATCGTCGTGGTTCTGCGACCTCATTCACCAAGTAGAAACTCAAGCAAAGGTCTGCTGTTAGCATCGATTAAATCTTACCACCGTTTCCCTTGCGCTCTACCCTTCAAAGTTCTACCTTTCCACTTTCTGCAACTTTCCTTTTTCGCTGCTTCATTCAGATTATATAATTTATTTTGAAGAGCTCGTTTTCGCTTCTTTTTTTTCGCATTCCGGGGCCCTTTTTACGATGTTGATAGTATCATTGATAATTCTTTTACTAGCTATCGCGCTTGACGCTATCTTCAGATGTAACACATATACGATTATCTTAAGTGTGATTTCCGCCTGTTTCTGGTGCAATCTATTTAAACTTTTTCCTTGCAATTTTTTTCCACCCGTCTCTTTTTCCATCTCTGCACCTGTAATCGAAAACTAAAGCACTACTTTGTGTCTATTTGGAGTTAGATTACTGTTAAGGCAAAGTATTACAAAGCGTAGGTCTTGGCTAAGGCCCCTTTACTTCTTCATCAGCTACAGTAGTTTCTTGAAACCAATATTTCACCCGATAGTCATATTAACTAAAAGTTTTTTGATTTCCTTTTTTAGCGTCCGATAAACTATTGAAAAAAAAAATTTATACAAAAAAAAAACAATTTTCCATGCTAACGCGCATTTTCCATTTTACTAAAATCTGCATATTTTATTTATTAGCTGTATTCTTTGGCATATATCATATCTTTCACTACCCGCCCTCTAATTTTGGCACCTAAATACACAAATTTGCCAACATTTGTAGTATTGCATTCGCCAATTATGACATTTCGTGTATGTCCAGTGCTCTATTATTCTTTTGAGTTTTGATGGTGGGACGAACTTCGTCCAGGTTTGGTGATGAAGCTAAGGGAAGACCTTCGGGAATATTTACAGGCGCCAATGATTTAGATCCATCCGGAGGACTTAGAAGGTTCTTAAAATATGTGTATGATGCCCCTCTTTTCGTGATCCTGTTTTCATCAGCGATGATGTCGCCGATGTTTGGATCTGGACAATCGATTTCAGTGAATTTAAGGGCACCTCCACGATTTCATTCAAGGAAATAAAAAATTGATAAACCATACTAACTATACTAGATAAATCATACTAATCAGTACCAGCAAAGTTTGGTGAATTTCGACTTCTGAGGTATTTTTCACTGTTGTACTCATGCAGCACTACCTCGAGGATTTTTTCAGATTTTCCGGTACACATGCCTCCAATTGCGATTAGAAGGACACCATTTTTCATGTTCTACTGCTATCTCTGCCTACCCCGTTATTGATATTGCATGAAGACCTTTCATTTGATAAGCTATGCAAATAATTTCAGTGAAAAAATGCCATGTGCTATATTCTTTTATGGAGAAACCCCCATAAAATCCTGTGCAAGTTTTGAAAACTATTAGACTTTCATTGACCACAAGATTCAATAGTCTAGCTTCTCTATACACTGGAAAAAATTGCTTTGATACACTGAAGGACCCACAAATGGACGGACAGATTGGCACTGATTTAAATAACATCTTATTAAAATATTTTTTGAAAACACATAAAAAGGGGGAAACAACTCCTGAGAGGAAGGTGAAAATGGGTTTCGGAAATGGATAAGTGACAGAGGAACGCACTTCCAGAAATCACTGAGGTAAGCATTTACCGTACTGAGCGCTAAGTCAGGGAAAAAGTATTATACCATCTGCAGTGCTTTACTTGAAATGCTGCCGGTCTTGGAGTGTTTTTGGCTGATATTTACAAGATGGTTTGCGCCAGTTCCATCTGAAAAGTAAGCATTCCACCGGTCTTTCACAGTGGACAGCATCAAAATGGACAGAGTGTGTTTGCAAAAGAGCCCACACAATCTCGTCCAATTTTTCCAACTCGTATGAACAGCATCACTTGTGGGCAATGACCTGATTAGCTTGCAGCCCAATCCTCATAGATCCCTGTTCACATTACCAATAAGATCTTCTCAGCAGCTGACCTTGCTGCAGTCGATGAGTTTTCGTAGACGTTTTCTGGCCAAATCCATGTGCACTTAACCCCTCGTTTAACCTTATGACATTGATCGTGCTATTCGGGTATAAAAGATTGGTAGCAGACGTGGTAACACGCATACATTGTGACAACAAAGTACCTGGAAATTGTAATTTAAATTTCCCGGGTAAGAGATATTTCAAAAAAATGTATTTTGTTAAGTTAGTAGGACTGTCTTTAATTACTATGCCAAATATGAGTGCAAATTGTCAACCAGCTTCTTATGTCGGTACATCTAAGTCGTGCGTTACGATTATCGTAATTTTTTTGATTATGACCGAATTTATAGCCAAAACTGCAATAAATACCATCGATCAACCACCGTCTTCATCAGATTTGGCTCCGCGTGATTTTGATCAATAAATAAATATTGCTTGTTATTTGCACTTTCTGGGTACTTTTCTGTCACAATGTAAAACAAAACTTTCTGAAGGCCATCCCAAAAAGTGCTTATGAAAAGTGTGACGAGGACTAGAAAAATCGTTGGCATAAGTGTAGTGCATCTGATGGGGGTTACTTTGAAGGCGACGAAATAAATATTGATGAATAATTAAATATTTTGCGTTTTATTTGCAATTTCTGGTGCAATGTATAGGGTGGGCATTAAGTAGTTTCTTTTATCATCACATGTTATTTTGACACTGTTATCTGTTTCTTGCTCAAAATCATGTAAGTAAGTCAGTACTACTCTTTGATTTTTATTCATTTTATTGCATCATTTCATTTCATTTTATTACATTTTTTATTCATTTTATTGAATTTTTCAAAAGAAACTTCCATTTGGCCCACCTTAGCTGAATAAATTGCGTTCTTTGTGGCTAATCTTTACACTCCCCCGAAGCTCCAGGTATTAATGCTCATGCCATGAGCCCATCAACTAACTTCCCTCCGCCCATTCTCCATGATTCTCAACGGAGACTGGAAGGCTAGGTGCATGAGTGTATATGCTGAGAATTTCCGTCATTGATTTAAAGTTCTATGTACTTGAAATCAGTTACTAAATAGTCCTCTAAAACACTGCAGATATTTACCCTTGGTATTAGCAACTTCAAGGCGAATGCTGTATCTGGTATGATTTGAATGTAATTCCAGCGACAGAAAGTAGGAGTGTTGCCGGTGTTCATCACAAAAGGCTTGATTCTGGCTGCTGTCACCAGGATTCTATCCGTGGATCTGGCTGACGTGTAAATCATCGCATGGTCTTTGTATTAAAGTCTCCTTTTATAAGAATATGCCGTTCTGCTTTCCAGATAGCGTCTTCTCGAGCATCGAGCCTGATCTGAAAGAATGGCAACTTATCATTAAGCGTGTTGTTTGGAAACAACGCGCCCACATAAAGTCACTCTCCGGATATTTATCTGCACCAACAAATATTCGTTGCCTCAAAATTAGATGGCCGCAATATCAGTTTTGACGATCTTGAAGACCAGCTCCATACACATGACAACAAACCTCCAAGTAAACAATTTTGTGATAAGACCTGTCCTTTGCTATGAATGTAAAACATGGAGCCTAACCCACTCATCAGGAATCGTTTTGAATACTTTCGAGCGTCGAGTCCTGAGGCAAATAATCAGAGTGAAGCTAGACCAACCATGAGCTGTATGAAATTTCTGATGAGCCGGAGGTCTCAGCGATTGTAAGACTGCGGAAGCTACAATGAGCTGGCCACACATATCATATAGCTGAACAATGGATACCCAAAAAGGTATTCGTTGGGAGAACTGCAGGCCGGAGACCAGTGGGGAAACCGAGGAAACGTTGGTATGACTCGGTCGATGAAGACAATTCATCGCTGCTTGGATTTAAAAATTGGAGGACGCGGTTAATGGACCGAGCCAGTTGGAGGCGCTGTTTGTAGGAAGCGAAGGCTCGAGAAGGGCTATAGCACAACGACGAAGAGAAGAAGAAGTTTCAGATTCGTGAGTGCACCATGGTGATGAGCTCGTGTCACGGTGTTGCTAGCAGCAAGGTAGCTTTCATATCAATCGTGAAGTGCTTATGCCGGTTAAAGCTAGTTCTTCCTCCTTGGAAGTTTATCTGTATTATTGCAGTGCTGCTTTGAACTTAAATAGAGCCTTCTTGAATACCTGACTCTTTCCTATTTCTAGGACGTGCTTGAGGTCATCAACATAAGCATCAGCATCTTTGTAGAGAATGCAATGTGTTTCGCCCGTGCACCGTTTTATTATATGCCCCGTTCCTATCAAGTCACTATATCTTTTTATCATGTAACCATAGTCAAAATACTCACCCAGCACATTATCATCATCTATGGTGTGACAGCCCAAGACTGGCTTTGGCCTCCAGGATTAATCTTCTCCATTCATCACGGTTCTGCGATCTCGTTCGGCAGTTGATCGCTCTCAGCAAGGATCTAAAGTCAACTTCTATCACGGCTTCCCATCTTCATGCTGGGCATCTACCTCGTGATCTTCTCTTTAATGTTCTTTTGAGTCACCGGTTTTCTTCTATTCCTGTCTACATGGTGCGCCCATTGTAATTTACGTAACTTACCGCAAGCGGATAGAGCTGGATTGACAAATAATTCATACAAATCATCATTGTAATGTAGTCTCCCCATTGTTCTTTGTTTCACTGACCCATTTAGCACTTTGTGTTCAAATATATCAACCGCCTTTTCGGATTCACTCGTCAGGGTCCATGTTCCACTTCCATATAGCAGCACCAATTTGACTCGTGATTTGAAAATACGCAGTTTATTTTGCCTGTGTACAACTCTGAACCTTAAAATGTGAATAACGGAGCAATAGGTTTTAGATGGGGTTTTAGGTTTATCCTTTTTGGCGCCTCTTTTATTCAGGTTGGCTCCAAGATAAACAACATTATTCAAACTTTCAAGATTGTAGTCGCCTATGGTCAGGTTTTGTCGAACTGAAGCTTCCTCGTTTGAGTCATGAATTTAATTTTGGTCTCATTAACTTGTAGAATAATTTGGTTTGCTTCGAATTCTAGTCTTAGAAATGCTTCTGTAGTATCTGAGATTGAATATGCCATAAAATTGACATCATCAGCATATGCTATCAAGGTGCCCAATATTAAAGAGCAGAGAAGCCCAATATTAAAGAGCATTGAAGCAAGCCCATCCCCTTGTTTAAGCGTGATTTCATTAGGAATTTGTCCATTAGTTCACTTCTTAACTTAATCAGGGACTCTGTGTTTAGCATCGTGATCTTGTCCGTGCGAACAAGTTTTGTTGGGACGCCCAACAAAATTTTATTTTGTTCAGCACATTACTGTCCACACTATCATATGCTTGCTTGAAGTTTCGAAAGAGTTGATTCCTATCTTTTGTCACATTCTCAGCCCTTTTCGAGCACCTAATCAAGTGAGAATTTTTCGTCTTTTGTAGGCCATCTATTTGAAAGTCTTCTTGATACTCTCCTATAGTACTTTCAGAGTACAGCTTTTATTTTCTTTCTATGATTTTAGAGCGCACTTTATAAGCACACAGAGTAAAGCGATGCTTGTATAATTTTGACATATTAGCTGTGCTTCCATAATTTTGACTCATCAGCTTGTTTCCATTTTGTGTAAAGGGCATTTACTTTTTCGCCAGTTTTCTCGTAACTACTCCTCTGTCCAGATTCTGCATATTATTCGATAGATAAGGTTGTTTGAATGGGTAGCCCCGATCTGGAGCAGTTTTGTTGATATTTTATTTATTCCGGGAGCCTGTACTTAGTTTGTGGTTGGTGGTGAGATTGACGCCTCTTGTTCTGCCTCTGGAATGCTCATAGCTTCAGTAGTTGTTGAGGACGCTGTGAATAGCTTTTGGGAATATTGCAGCCATGTGTTTTTAATTTTGACTAGATTACATATGATTGCTCCTTGTACACTTTTGCAAAGACTTGTTTGTGGATTGAAGCTATCTCTTAAGTGTTTAATAGAGGCATACGCTAATCGGACTCCATGTAGGGTCATGTTTACGTTTATCTGTAAGATTTTGGTGTTCAGTGGTTTTTCCTTCAGGACATTTTTTAAGCTTGTACTCGTAGAGTGTTATATTGTTCTTTCTTGGCCCGAGTTGGTCGCTGGATGTATTATTTGTAAGCCTGGTTCCATTTTTTTGGGCCTTTCTTTGTATTTTGCACATAACCAAGCCACTTTTCATTTTGCCCTTGCTTAGAACATGTTCTGCTTCCTTTTCAGGAAGGTTGTCAACGGTCCACTTTAGGGAGCAGGAGAAAGATTTTTACAGAACTTTGCCGAACTCATTCCTGAAAACAGCAGTTGGCGAAATTTGGCTAATATTGAAATACAAGTGGTTAAAGTTATGCATAAAGACAATGTGGAAATTGGACGCATGGTGTGTAGAAAATGGTTCAGATGTCTTTATAACTGAAATTTGGCCAAAGCACACTTTTCTGCAAATCTGGACTATGTGACCAATAGTTAAAGTGTGTGCTTATATGTACCATATGCTAGTTATTTTGGAAAGCCTCATGAAAGTAATGAGTTTTTTGAGTTCCAATTATGAGAGCTTTTCGTATCTTTATAGGTGCGTTTACCGAAGAAAATATCCCAATTACATCGCCAGTGTTCAGCAAATCAATTTCCGACCCAATTATGCTGAAGCTTTTGTCGCTGATTGAGCAGTATTAGAGATCAATTTCATATCGTGCCTTTTTGATGCCTCTAAGTTCATCGCCATCTAGTTTGGTAAAATAAAATTGCTTAAAATCTTTGGCCCGGCAGATAGTTATGCCAGGTATAGTGGCAGGTCTTGTAGTTTTTTTTTGGCGCTGAACGTTTCAATGTCAGTTTTTTAGTAAAGCTTGACGTGTTAAAGAATGCAGCCTCATATGTGGGGACTCGAATTATCATAGGCAGTAACTGCAAGGCAAGAACAACAGGATCGGATATGTGTCATACCAATTCCAGAGCAAAGGATGTCATGAAAAACTTTAGGAATATTTCTCAGTAAGTAAAAATATATGCGTCAGAGTCTACAATTTTCTATATTATTGAACAACACGTTCTTAAATCTCTGGAAGCAATAATAATAAAATAGATGTAGTTAATTTGACCGAAGTCTTTTTTGAAGAGTGAACTTCATCTACTGCGTGCACTGAGTAATGAAAAGTTTGTAAGTGAAGGCTTAGTAAGCTCTCTAAGGTGTCTCTTCATGTCTGCCTCCAGGTCTTTTATGTCTTAACGCTATTCTTTGCATTCTAATTGTGTTTTATACAGGTCAATGTTTGGAGATACCGAGATAGGAGGCAATTGCTAAAACCCAACACTTTGCCCAATGGCTGCAAAACCAGAATGCTGCAATTTTCCAGTATTAAAAATTGAAAAATAAGGACTTTTATAAGCTGATGAATCGAATTAAAGTTCACAGTTGCCTGGAGCTTACGGGAGATGAAAACAATAACCCATGGAGGAGCCTGAGGTGTAAGCTCGTTACGGAGAATCTAGGTGCTTATTGAATGCCAACACATATAGGAAACACCTAATCGTACGGAGTGTCTTTGTAACTCATAATCTTAACATTGATTCACTTAAACTGATCAATCTTTACAGTAAAGTCACAAAAAGTACTGGCGTAGTTTCTTCAGTTTGTATTTCTTCTTCGCACTAATTTGCTGCCTAAAATATTGAACACATGATCGTATTTTTTCTTATATGCTTGATTGAGTGCGAAGCATTTGAATACTGCCTAATATGCATGCAAGTCATAACTGTAAAATTTCACATAAAATCATCAAAGGACGACTTATTGACGAAATGTATACTGCTAGGGATCTTTCTCTTCAGCAGTATGGAATAAGTGCAGGACTATGAGATGTGACAATTAAGTAATGAGACTGATTTAATTGCGTGCTTGTGATAAACCTGCGACCTTCAAATTCCCTTCTCCTTCCCCAGCATCTTTCTCTTCTCTAGACATATTTACCATTGCTCTAGCTTGTTTAATTTGCCTGCTGTGTCGTGTTGAGTAGACGTGTGTTGGCGGTGCTCGATACGAAAATGGAGAAACGAAATCAAGAACAACGCGTCACGATAAAATTTTGCACCAGATTGGGCGAAACAGCTTTGGAAATGTACGCTGAAATTATGAAAGTGCATGGTGATAGTGCTCTTAGTCGTGCCCAGGTGTTTCGATGGCATAAAGAGTTTAAGGAGGGGCGTGAAAGCGTGGAAGACGAGGCGCGGAGCGGGAGACCAGTCGAGGTGCATACTAACGCAAATGCGCAGCGTTTGCGTGCCCTAGTCCGTGAAGATCGGTGTTTAAAAGTTCGAATGTTGGTCTCGGAACTGGGTATGAACCGTGAAACAGTCAGACAAATTTTAACCGATGATTTTGGGATGGAAAAGTTGTGCGCAAAAGCAGCATCGAATGTCCATCGGAGAAGACTGTTTGGAACAAGTGGAAAATGATCCCACGCTGCTTGATCGAATTATTACAGGCCCGTGACTTTTTCTGTTTCCTAGAACGAAATCGGTGGTTAAAGAAACCCATTTTGAGCTGATTACGGACATCCAGTCGGCCGTGACGAGAATACTCGCGGAAATCCCAGTCGAAGCGTTCCAGAAATGTTACGAAGCATTGAAAACATGCTGGAATCGTTGTATAGCTGCTCAAGAGGACTACTTTGAAGGGGATGGCAGAGTTTTGGAATATTGTTTAAATATACGGTTTTCATGGAATTAGTCTTATTACTTATTTGTCACACCTCGTATCATAACATCATTGAGATAGCAAACAGAGGTGCACAGCAATTTTCCTCATTGAGTGGTGCTGCTTGTGACACTAGATACCAGAAATGGTATTAGCTCTGCAGGATAAGCGGATATCATGGGAGCAGTGAAAAGCTCTTTCCGAATTTCTAGTTATCTGATCTATGTTTGAAAGATTTTTTTTACAGCTTCTACCTCTTGTCTGATACTCAAGAGGGACAACAGAATATGAAGGTTGTGTGAGGTGTACTTAAGGGTCCTATACTGAGCAATAATTTGTGAAATGCCCACTCTAACAGGCTGTTGAGGCTGTAGTTACCAAAATAAGCATTATAGGTCAGCAATACGAATAACTTTGCAGATGAGCAAGCAAAAAATTCCAAAAACCATCGTGATTCATAATTGGTAGTTAAGGATCTTTTCAACGGTAGTAATCAAGTATTTTGGCTTGCTAATTGACAAGAGGACTCTGTAAGCATTTGAAAAAGAACCAGGGCCACAGTCAATGAAGTCTTGGTGAAGGTACCAGCGCTAAGCTGATTTTGACGTACATCTCTTGGCGGAATAATGTCTCTTCATGAGCGAAGTGCATTTAGCGATATTTTAAGGATTACAGAAGAAAAGTGCTGTACCACAAATAACGACCATGGGTACAAGTATTATTATATTGCTTGTTATATCACAATCTCTAATAGTTTCGAATTAACGATATTGGCGGCCGCTGAAATATCGAAAAACGTGCGAACATTTTTTATTGTAGTAGTGAGCAAACATTTAAATCGATGTTGATGCAACTTGAAGGTTATAAGTAGAGAAATTTAGAGAACAATGGAAAAAATTCCAAAGTCAGGGTTAAAATTTCAACATGGCGGCTTGTCAAAGTTTGAGATTTCAATTTCTACAAGTCACAGTTTTGATTTAATTCACATTAAATTCAATAACAAAGTAGGCAATGGTTGCATCTAAAGATTTTGTTAGTTTAGTGATCAACTATGTAATAATAATAATAATCAATCCCACAATAGTCCAAATCCAAACCTTGGCGTTGAAATTTATTGAATACTGTAAGCCTAGCCTAGTCAAAATAGCAATAACCTAAGATCAAGTAACGAAGAGTTAGAGCTCCAAATATCAACTGGTGATTTATGGCCTTAGTAATTAGCAAAGTAGAAATGTAAGCCCACTAGAGAACTAGTAAAATTTCTATTCAATTTCTCGCTAAAAAGCAGACCCACTTAGTTTCAAAATCACTTTAGAAATCAATAAAAAGGAGTGACTACAATTCAATTTTTAATACTTAAGCTGATTTTATCTTGAAAATTTCATTTTGTTTCATCTAGAGTCTTATTAGACACCTTCTTAGCGCCAAACCTAAGTTGTTATGATGCTTGAAAAGTATATATTTGTAGTTTTTCAGCTGGAATTTTTTTTCCGTAATCCTATTTTTTGAATAGAAACTGAAAGTTGTGTATACATCACGCTGGTAAAAGTAGCAACTTTTCAAATATATGCGATTGGCTAATAAGACAATATTGTTTAGCTAATTGCCAACTGACATTCATTAGGAGATCAAATAATAACTGACAATTTGCAAGCAATAAATTCCTATAAATACAGCCCCAATGATTCAAGAGCGCAATATAACGTAAGATTTTTTGAAATTTGTTTGGTTCAAAAATGAAAGGTGCTGTAATTCTTTTAGTGTCTTTAGTTTTAACTACCTTTCAGGCATCTGCAGTAGACTATTGTGAACCATCATTATGTCCTGCTGGTGTAAAACATATTGCTTGTAAAAATGATGGAGTAAGTTATTTAGGTATGATTGAATGATTTTTAACTTAAAAAAAATTTGTTTTATAGAAATTCGATCTAGTAAACTGTGGTGGAAATCTACAAATTGTACCGCTGGCTTTGATGAAATATGTAGCATTGAGACAAATCAATGAGTATAGAAATGATGTTGCATCAGTTAGTCATCCCTTCAGTCCACCTGCTTCAAAATTGCCAGTAGCTCTTTGGGATGATGAACTGGCGAAAATCGCTGATTTAATTATCAAGCGCTGCCCTTCTACGAAAGAAGATTTTTGCATCAGTACACCAACTTACCCTAATGTTACGCCACTCTTCTTTAAAGCTGATGCAATTGATTACCCTAACAGTGATATTGCAAAGCTTTTTGAACAGGCCATGAATCAATGGCGATCAACGGAGAAGTATATGTCCAAAGAGGAGATTATGGGTCCTTCGGAGTTGTTGTAAGTGTAACTTATATTTTCTCTCTCCCTGATATCTTGGTATGATAACAGTATTTTTGGTATTCACAGTTTGAAGGATAGTGAGTTCGCTATCATGATGAATGAGAAAGCAGCGCGTATAGGATGTGCAGGACTTCAGAATAGAGTAAGTCCGACATCGGTGAGTTTTCTTGTAACATGCTTATTTTCAACTAAGAATGTTCCTGGAGAACAATTGTACGTGATCGGCGTGCCAGGTAAGGATTGTCAAACAGGAACAAGTAAATGTTATCCAGCTTTATGTTCCGAAACAGAGAAGTGTTGTTAATTATGAACTATAGTGAATCGGGCTCAATAAAATTTTGATGTTATAAGAAATTAATTTTTATGCGTTGTTTACTGCACAAAATAAATACAGATTAAAAGTATGCTTCACATGTCATCCACGTGGTTTCGAATGCTACTGGTTTATTGACTTTGTTTTGTGTTCGTTAACTTACCTGTCTACCACATGTTCAACAGTCATGTGTAAATCTGTATCATGTTTTCTTTCCGTGTTCGATAATTAATGTCGTTTTTTTTTCCATGTCTTTTAAGTGAATTTATTTATTCACAACAAACATTAATCAATGATATATTCCTGCAGTGGGAATGCTGGCCGACAGGAATGCTCTTGGAAGCCAGCATTTTTTGGGGAGCTCCGCCCCACGTACCCGAGGAATTTCCCGCAGGGGGAATGTCAGTCGACAAGAGCAGTTTTGGAGGCTAGCGTTCTTTGGGGAGCGCCGCCCCCACGGACCCGAGGATATGGGGGCGCCGTGAGGTTCCCTCCTGGGATGACAGGTAACGACCCTGATTGGATCTGGACCACGCTTTGGACAACGAACTGGAATTGATGCTTTGGGCTGGCGGATATGATGGTTTAGAATTAGCTGCTTTACACAGTAGCGCCAAGGTGACACTCTTGTGTGAACGGCTCCAATTCAACTATCATCTCTTTTCCGTCCCCGCAAAACCTTGGCAGGCCTCGGAGTACGTTCTAAGTTCGCACCATTGGGTTGGTTGTATAGGTTCGGTTGAGACGGACTCCCGATCAGCGCTGGTCTGGCCCTGAGCACTTGTCCCCAAAAGGGCTTGTGCCAACCCTCGCATAGACTCTCTGCTCTGCAAAGATAACCATGGGACCAAAAAGGCAAATACACACACGAACGGAGATAGCGGTTCCGAGGGGGGACCCAATAAAACTGGAGCTAAAATATAAAAAATCCCCCAAACAAAAAAAATAACAACGGCGATGCAACCAGTGGTTGCAGCCACGGTGTTAACAGTACATCGAGAGCTTTACTAATGATGACAAAAACAACAATGAATACAATGACAGTGAAGATTTACGAAAAACAACGGAGATTAGCAGACAGTCTGGTCCAGACTGAGATTCCTGCGGCGTTCCGGCGCAGCAAAAAAATTATATGAACGCCAAGCGTCCTATTAAAGGAAAGTGGGAAACTCTGCAGGACGATTCAGGTGTTCGAACGGTGGAAGAAAATATAAATTTCATCGATGAAAGGGTCGTTAATCCTGATAAAATAAAGAATCACCCTGAACTCAACGAAGAGATTACGGCAGGAAAAGGAACGTGTGGCCAGGCAAATAAAGCAATGTTGTGTGATTGCATCGCCAACGTCGAAAATGTGGTGGAAGTACTGCATTCGGCTCTCCCAAAAATGGGCGCAAAGTACAATTGCCGCCCAGCGACAAGAAGAAGAAAGGCTATCTGAATAGCGGGAGATGTTCTGAAAAGAATACAATCTGCATGCGACTCCCCAAAAATTAGCAAAGCAGTAAAGGTTGGTTTCCTTAAACTAGAGGAGCTCCTAGACCGCATAGAACATTAACGGAGGAGCTGGTTAAGGGCCGAAGACGAGCAGAAGGCTAAAGACGCGCTGGGGGCGAAATCTAAAGGCCACATGCAGATAGCTCTACCATTAAAAATCAATAAAAGAATGGCGTCTAGCCCAATCGAAGGAGATCGGGACAAAAAAAGGCAGAAAGAGGCACTTGATGGGCGTGGAGCACCAGATCAGACAGCGCACGGACGCTCAATCAGAAAAAGGACCTGATGCAAAACAGGAGAGGCAGAAGCCCCGACGAAGACCACGGCAGCAGGCACTGCTCGTGAAACCCCAAGATGGTCGATCCTATGCGGAGGTACTGCGGGACATCAGAGGAAACGTAAGGCCCGAAGACACTAACACTGCTATTAAAGCAGTATGACCAACGCGGTCGGGCCATATACTGGCCGAATTCGGAGCTGAAGCCGACAATAAGGAAGCATTTTGCGACGCAGTAAAGAAAGTCTTCGGCAAAAGCGTAACTACAATCTCGCTCGAGCCGATGGCAACGATCGAAATAAGAGATACTGACTGCGTCACAGATCTGGCCGAGGGAGAAGAGGCCATCAAAAGGGAGTTCCCTAGCGTGGGAAGGATCAAAGCGAGACTGACAGCAGAAAACAATCGGGGACAACGCATGGCCATAGCTGACTGGACCGAAAAGGACGCCAAACGATTCCTGGGCAAGGGCAAAGTACAAATAGGGTGGGTTTTCAGTAGGATACGGTGAAGAGCAATGCCTCTCCAATGTTTCAAATGCCTTGGCTATGGTCACACTACACAAGTATGCAAAAGACCCGATAGGAGTTCCCTATGCTACAAATGTGGTGAAATCGAACATAAAAGAAAAGAGTGTACGAAGGAAGCACACTGTATTCTTTGCAAGGATGCTGATCCAAAACATGATGTTGGACATGTCTTGATATCAGAAAAATGGGGCTTTCCAGGGAGCCCTAGGCAATTCAAAACTAGAACTTCGATGACTCACATCCTGCAGCTAAACCTACACCGCAGTTTCAGCACCCAAAGTCTACTTGAGCAGTTTGCGAGGGACTTGAAAGCCGACTTTTTGCTGCTGAGTGAGCATCACCATGATAAAAGTTCTACATTATGGTATTCTGATGAAACTGGTGCTGCCGCCAACTGGGTTCAAAGTAGTAATTTCCCGGCGAAGAGCTGTGGATGTGGGGATGGTTTTGTGTGAGTTCGGTGTTCAGGGACCACCTTCTTTAGTGAGTACCTAACGCCGAACGAATCGATATCATCTTTCCAAGCCAAGCTGAATGCTTTGGAGGGCGTTGTCTTGAACGCAGAGGCCAACGCGCTCGATGGGGGAGACTTCAACGCGAAGGCAATCGAATGGATCATGCCTCAAACAGATCCGCGGGGAAAACGAATCCTGGAAATTTCGACCAGGATGGCACTCGTCGTACTGAACTCCGGAAATACGCAGACTTTCCACCGTATTGGCTGTGAGGAAACCATATCGGACGTGACATTTGCCTCAGAGTCCTTAGTACGGAGGATACACAACTAGAAAGTATTAGAAGACTACTCAACCAGTGATCGTCAGTGAATTTTGCTTGAGATAAGCGATGTTATCTCTCGACATCTGTGCTCTCGGTTTTCTACAATTGGATGGAACATCGGAAGGATGGACGTCGGGAGGTTCATCGAGGTGCTCACAGCAGGTGCACCGCTGTAGGGAGATCTGGAGGGGACGGAAGAACTGGCAGCTCAAAACGTGGGGAACTCAACCATGAGCATCATCACGACTGCTTGCTATGCTTCTATGCCCCGTCGAAAAGCCCGCGATGGCAAGCCCCCAGTGTATTGGCGGTCAACTGAAATCGCTGAAAAACGAAGAAAGTGTCACAAGCTCCTTCGTGAGACCCAACGGGCGTGGAACCGTGACGAAACAAGCAACCGCGCAGCAGCATATAAGTCAGCCAGAAAATGCCTTCACAACAACAACAGCAAGGCTCCCTGCTGGCAAGAGCTAGTGGACAATGTGAAAAAGGGCTCGTGGGGCCTTGGCTACAAGCTAGTTATGTGGAAGCTTGATGCCATACGTAAACCTTGTATGCATAATGCGGAAAATATGGACGAGATAGTGCGGGCACTCTTTCCCGGCCATCCCGTCCGTGTTGACGCTGTCCATGGTGAAACAGCAGTCGAGTGTCCACTCTTCCCACAGCCTGAACTGGAAGAGGCAGTCCTTTGCTCGAATCCTTTCGTTGAAAGCGAGGAAGGCTCTAGGTCCAGATGGCGTTCCGGCTGAGGTGTTGCGGCTTTTCTATCACCATTGTCCTCGCTTGCTGCTCAGCACATTCAACGCTTGCCTACGGGACGGGGGTTTCCCGGTACTATGAAAGGTGGCGATGCTCGTGCTGATCAGCAAGGGGAAGGGAAATCCCGAATCGCCATCTGCATACCGCCCGTTATGCATGCTTGACATGGCTGCGAAAGTGCTGGAGAAACTCATCAGAGGAAAAATCACTGACGCGATTCATGCTGCTGGAGACCGATCTCCTCAGCAGTACGGCTTTAGAGCAGGACGTTCTACCATTGATACGATTGCAGAGGTGGTGAACGCCGTCCAAAAGGCAGAGGCATATAGTCGCACCAAGCGACGGATCGTCCTGTTGGTGACACTCGACGTCAGAATGCCTTCAACTCCGCTAGATGGGTGGATATTCTGGACACGCTGGAAAACTCTTTTCAAGTTCCAGAATATCTAATGCGGCTTTTGAGGAACTACTTAAAGGACCAAAGCCTGCTCTACGACACGATACAGGGCTAACGAAGGATGGAAATTACATCGGGTGATGCCCAGGGATCTATCCTTGATCCGTACTTGTGGAAAGTGTCTTTTGACGGGCTACTGAGAGTTGAGATGCCAGGTGAGTCGCGCTTGGTCGGCTATGCGGATGATGTTGCGGCTCTGGTCACTGGACGTTCCGTTGAACAAGCGCAACTTAGGCTAGGTATGCTAGTGCGCTGAGTGAGGGACTGGATGACTCCTCGCGGGTTCAGTTTAGCACTGGAGAAAACCGAAGTGGTCATCTTGACAAAAAAGAGAATCCCTAGAGTAAGAATAATCAGTATTGGAGATATGCAAATCAAATCAAAGCCATTGGTGAAGTATCTAGAGCTACTGAACGACTCGAAGATGAGTTTCTCTGAGCAAATCAGGGCAACGGCTGAGAAAGCTGCTTCGGGAATATCGGCTCTGAGTCGACTTATGGCTAACGTTGGGGAACCCACCCCATCAAGAAGACGCCTGTTGATGAGTGCAGTAGGGTCGTTACTAATGTACGGAGCAGGGGTCAAGGGCGACGCTCTCAGTAAGGAAGTTTACCGAAAACGCCTGGCACAGGTACAGGAAAGAGGAGCGCTGAGGATTGCATCTTCGTATCCGACAGTCTCTGATTTGGAGGTGAGAGTCATTGCAGGCGTGATACCTGTCAGCCTCCTTAATAGAGAGCGCCACTCTATTTATCCGCGTCCAAACGAGGATGCGAGGGAGATGGTTGTGCGTGAAGAGAGACAGCGCTCACTCAACGATTGGCAGCAGTCTTGGGTGAATCGCACGAAGGGAAGGTGGACTGCACGCTTCATCCCGGATGTGGACCGTGGCTAAATCGAAGACATAGTGAGACTGACTTCTATCTGACGCAGCTTTTGAGCGGGCATGGGTGTTTTCAGTCTTACCTGCAAAAGATTGTTAAGTCACAGTCCCTCGGTATCGCCCAGGAGAGGAAGACAATGCCAGCCACACATTTTTTGTTTGCATAAAATGGGACAGACAAGAGCCCTCTGCAGGGAGACGGGAGAGCTCACCCCGGATAATATAGTCGCGGTGATGCTCGAATCGGTTGACAAATGGAACCATTTGGCACATTATGTTCGGGTAGTCCAAGAAGATAAAAGGGACTCACAGCAGCCGGGGGTGTTGGGACTGGGGGATCGCTTTTCTGGCACTTCCTCTCACCCGCTTCCCTCCCGCTAGGAGGGGGACTCCCCAGCTTGACCGCGCCTCACAGCGTAACAAAACGAGACCTGGCCCGAAGTAATGTGTCAAATGGTTCCAGGCTAGGTTCCCAGGTTAACAGAGGAGTTATTTAGTGGGCAGTCCAGTCGGTTTGTTGCCATTATGGGAGTCCCATACTCTGTGCGTAAATGGGCTTTCACCTCCCTACCACAAAAAAACGATTCCTTTTAATCCCTTCCTTAATTACTAACCTAACTAATGCAAAGACTTAGAATAAGGCCCTATCCTAAAACAATTAGGCATCTTAGAAGAACTCCGTAAACAAATACATCGATTGAGGAAACAGATGGTGCACTTGAATTTGGTGGTAACTTTGGTGTGACAAGTGATTATTGTGTTGATCTCTCTTCTACAAGTGAAATTAGTGCTAATTTTTCAATAAACACGGACCAAGTTGATTTAACTATGTCAGTCGTAGACATTGTCAACGCGCTTCGAGTCCCAGACGCAATAAAGGATATACCGAAATTTAACGGAAATCTAAGATTGCTTCACGAGTTTATAAATAATATCGATGAAATCTTTGCATTAGCCAGTACCGTAGAGTCTGCATATGCAAGAGTGTTACTACGGGCCATACGTAGCAAGATCGATGGACTCACTAATTAGGTTTTAAATATGTATGGGACGCCACTGGAATGGAAAGAGATAAAGAACAATTTTACCCTCCATTAGAGTGATAAACGGAACGAAACCTCCTTAATAAGAGATCTCTGCAACTTGAAACAGCGTGATATGAAAATTTACCGTGAAATCATCGAGGTTCTGTCAACCATTTCAGCCCATGTTCCCACTTGGTTCCTTAATTAGAGCTATGCACCCTGAAACATAGAAGAGCAAAACATATTTTATACGAAAAACTATAGCTCAATTTCTAACAAGAAACCACAATTCATAAATAACAGTGGATAAACGTTACACTTAAACCCTTCGTTAGGAAAATCTAATTTATTTGGCAATTTCGCTCCCCCGATATTTCGCATAAACTTTCAACAGCCTGCAGGAAGCCCATATCAACAAAGAATACCGAATGTTCAAGGGCCCAACTTGTCAACAAAGAAATCCCCAGTTCCAAGGCTATGTTAACCGACCTTTCCAACCAAACCAACAATTAAGGACCCAGTTTTACAGTGGGCCTACACAACAACCAGGCCCACAGTTTAAAATGTCAAATTTTTCAAGACCCGAACCAATGGACACGAGTTCCGGCCATACACATCTCAGACAAGGACAAAACAGGCAACCAGTATTTCAACCCAACCCAGGGAACAGTAACTTCTTCCGATCTACAGGAGCTCCAAGATTCGTCAGCAAGGAGCTTTTTAATATATCTGAAATAAACCATTCAAGTAACGATAACAATACCCCTAAAATCTTTGTATCAGCCCCTAATAAGTCCCAACAAGACCTCGATAGATATTACTCATATGAAAACTCAGAATTCACGGATGACAGAACACACGAAACTACCGACACCAACGGACAGGACATTACTTACGGACTAAATGACAATCAATATCATGATCAGCAAATTTATGATGGAATTTTTACATTACCTGCCTCGACCAATCTACAGATTACATAGATGTGAACGTTCACGGATTCAACTTACCTTACATTCAAATATCCTCACCTTTTAATGGTCCCCTTAAGTTCCTCATTGATACAGGCTCGTCCGAGTTTGTTCAGAAGACAAAAAAAACCATAATTAATACCGTTTTGAATAAACACAAAATAGAAGAAATTGTGGCACTACCACTTTTCAGCGGTTTCAATAAAACGGGTGAAATAAGATTCAGATTTTTAAATTCCTCTTTGGATTATATGCCCTTACTAATTTAAAAGCTAAAGTAGACATAGCAAATAAAACTCTAATTACAAATTACTCCGTCACTCCCCTACATTTCAAACCAAATCTTACATCCAAAAAATACATTGTACCTGCAAATTCCTAATTCGTCGCAAAATTACCTGAAGACATTCATCATGGGGGTATTTTTATTAAGAACACTGAAGCGGCACCTAATCTTATAATTTCAAAGGGGATTTATCAAGCCAAAGATTGATACTGCCCTTTAATAGTAGCAAACTACTCCAAGGAAGATAAGATTTTATGTCTGGAACAACCGTTGAAAGTTACCAGACTATCAGGAGACGAGTATAACGAAGTAAGTCATTTGAACATAGATTGCATTCCTGAAATGGATTATCTTCTTCCATCTAAAGATATCATCGAACTAATTAGAGTATCCCATTTTAATAAAGAGGAACGGGAACCCATGTACAAAACCTGCCGCGATTACAATGATATATTCTTTCGGGAGGGCCAGAAACTAAGCTTCACCAATCAGACCAAACATCAAACCCAAACGACGGACGATATATCAATCTATACCAAATCCTACAGGTACCCTCACATACATAAAGAGGAAGTCAGGAACCAAATTTCTAATATGCTCAAGCAAGGCATAATAAGACCCAGCCACTCACCCTGGAGCTCACTCGTATGGATAGTTCCAAAGAAAAGGGACGCAAGCTGCAAACAAAAGTGACGGCTAGTCATTGACTACCACAAACTCAATTAGAAAACCGTAACAGACCGAACCCATTACACAATATATCAGATATATTGGGCAAGCTTGGAAAATGATTATATTTTTCAACAATTGACCTTGCGAGTGGGTTTTATCAGATCGAGATGGACTCCAGGGACATCAGCAAGACAGGTTACACAGTTGAATTTGGGCATTACGAAAATATCAGTATGCCCTTTGGGTTGAAGAATGCTCCATCAACATTTCAACGCGTGATGCATAACGTGCTCCAAGATTTGTTAGAGAAAATATGTCTCGTTTACTTGGACTTCAAGAGCATGGTGAAAATTTACGCAAGGTCTTTAATAGGTTGTGTGATGCAAATTTTAAGGTACGCCCCAATAAATCCGAATTTCTACACAAAGAAATCGCTTTTCTGGGGCACATAGTATCAACCGAGGGAGTTAAGCCCAATCCGGGTAAGATACAGGCAATAAGGAACTTTCCAATCTCTAAAAACCAGAAAGAACTCAAAGGCTTTCTCGGTCTGTTTGGTTACTACCGAAAGTTCATTAAAGATTTTGCCAAACTAACCAAACTGTTTACAACATGCCTAAAAAAGGGTAACAACATTCAACTCACAGAACAATACGTTAATACATTCGAGTTCTGCAAAAACTTGCTAATGAATGAGCCTGTCTTGCAGTATCCAGATTTTAACAAGCCATTTATATTGACTACGGATGCGAGTTACCACGCAATAGGTGCGGTATGATCACAGGGATCAATTGGGGGTGGTCGACCTGTCTGTTATGCTAGCCGTACACTGATAGGTTCCGAAACGAACTACTCAACTATAGAAAAAGAACTACTCGATATAGTGTGGGCTGTCGAATACTTCAGACCATACTTGTTCGGAAGCGAGTTCCAGACCGTCACAGACCATAAGCCTCTTACATGGCTAATGAGCCTGAAAGATCCCAATTCAAAA
Source organism: Odontomyia ornata (assembly GCA_963969285.1). NCBI lineage: Eukaryota > Metazoa > Arthropoda > Insecta > Diptera > Stratiomyidae > Odontomyia > Odontomyia ornata. Next base: position 53,243,247 of record OZ017741.1, read on the forward strand.
CTTCTGGAATCTCAGATTGGAAGAATTTGATTACCAAGTTAATTATAAAAAGGGTACCCAAAACAGTAACACGGATGCATTAGCAGAATAAGATCTCAAGATAATATCGGTAGCCTAAAAGCAGAGGTGAACGTTGGTGAATCTTCACCAGCAGATAACATGTCCATCGAAGCTGAAATGGGACCAACTGTACACTCAGCAGACAAAAACTTGGATGACGGCATTCCGATTTCAGAACGACCATTGAACGAGCTCTCCCTACAAACTATCTTCGAAAAATGTACTAGGACCTCGCATACATCCCAGCCAACGCCCTTCAAAAATAAGCAAAGAAGAATAATCCGGATGTATGATTTTACTGAAAACAACGTAACAGAACTTTTTTAAAAATACTTAGTCCCAAACAAAGTAAACGTCATTTTTACCACCGATGAGATTTTTAAAACAATTCCAAGCACTGATTCCAAATTTTTCTCACAATCCCCAATTTTCAAGATCGTTCGCTGTAAGGAGTTCGTCCATGATATTATAGACTCAGACAAACAGGACAAAACCATAAATGACCAACACCCACACAACAACTATTGAGGTATTAAGAGACCGTTTGGCATCTTAAACGAACGTGGTACTTCCCTAACCTCAGGGACAAAATCACTTAAATAATAAAACAATTGTGATACTTGCCAGACACAAAATTACGACAGAATTCCACACAAACTACAATATGATATTTCCGAAAGTCCCGAAAAACCTCTAGACAGTATATACGTTGACATATACACCATCAGAGGTAAACCTATCTTTACAATTAAAGATCACTTAAAAATTTTATTAGCATTCACGGTATACCTAAAAAAACTGACCGCTGACCAAGGAACCGAAATTACATGGACCATATTCAAGGACTTTTGCACTCAATATGGAATCGTCTTACACCTTACTTCATTCCAAGAAACAAGCAGCAATACTTATGTTAAGACATGGCATTCGACATTGACAGAGACATACCGGATCTTCTTAGAAGAACGAAAAAACGTATACTCGACTCGCACCACGAAGATATACTTAACGAGGTAACAATCACGAAGATATACTTAACGAGGTAACAATCACATACAATAATGCCTTTCACTCTACCACTAAACTGGCACCATTCGAATTATTCACAGGTAGAACCCATTTTTTTGACAAAACCATAGACTTTAATAACCAACACAAATATCTAAACAAATTGAATGAGTTTCGGTCTCAAATATACCCTCAAATTAAAAATCGCTTAGATAACTTAGCAAACAAGAACCTACAAAAACGAAATTCAAATTACGTTCAACCACCAGCCTTCCAAGAAAATGAGGACATTTTCCGAAAAAATGTAGACTTAATAAAATTACCCCAAGGTTCAGCAAGCAAAAAGTTCAAGCAGATAACAGACTAACACTAAATACTCACAAAAACCAAAAGCTACACAAAGCATAAATTTAAAGGGAACGTAAATTTCAGACTAACGCTAGCAGCGCGATCCCAGAAGATGGAAATAAAGCTCCTCAACAATAGCCAGGGCCCCTACCTCTAGAACTAGGGACAACTAGAATCATACGCTCGTTCGAAAACCTAGTACACATAGTAAGACTAGACAAACACCAACAGACATTGAACAACATTCACACTACACTTCTTAACTATAACAAAACGCAGGCACCAGATACATTAGCGATACTTAAAATTAAACTTGATGAATTAGACCATAAGCTCAAAGCACTGAAACCTACCATAAGATCAACAAGGCACTGAAACCTACCATAAGATCAAAAAGAGGATTGATCAATGGCCTTGGTTCAGTTATTAAAGGAATCACATGAACGCAGACGATGCAGCTAAATTTAACAACGAAATCTCTTCAAAATCAAATTAACGGTCAAACACGATTAAATAGGGCTTTCATGGAGAGATTTAGCAATTTCACAGACCATATCAACAGCCAAACAAATGCCATTAATAAAAACTTCGAAACCTCTCAAAATCAAATAAAAAGGGAACATATGTTAATACTATAATTCAACTGCAATATCTTAATCAAATCAATTACAACATAGACCTACTGAGCAATCACCTTACCGATATTGCGGAAGCAGTGATCCTTGCTCGGCTGAACATAATATCAAAACAAATTTTGCGCTCTCACGAACTAATAAAAATTTCGCAGACCTTACAAAATCAATCCGTTACTATCGAACCAGGTAAACAAATCTATGAACTATTAAATTTACAGGCATATTATAATCATTCAAATATTATTTTCAACATCCAAATACCCATACTTACTAACGAAACCTCCTCATTTTTCCATGTTATCCCTCTTCCAATCAACTAGACCCACAGAATACAAATCAAACCATACCCAATTCCCACTCTAAAAAGTGTCCAACTACTTGACACAAAATGCCCAAAAATCGAAGGGATATTTTACTGCCAAAAACAAAGGCCACTTAGAAACTGCAGATGCATCGTAGACGTGATAAATGGTCAACCCACATCCTGCCGGCTCGAAAGCATTCCAGATACACCAGAAATATTTCAACCTGAGCCCAACTACATCGTATTCATCAGCATCCCAGAAGCCACCATCAAATCAACATGCGGCCTTACCAATCGAGTAATATCTGGCACAGGACTGATACGCTATCAGGACTGCGAGATCGAAATCTTCAAAATAACGTACAGCAGCATAAATTCAGTATTTTGGGACGAAACAAATTCTTTCCGGTCACTAAAACTAATGCAACTATCACCACGAGAGAAGCTAACTTGCGCATCCTCCAGAACAACGATTTCCCGGAACCCAAAAGGAATATAATTTTCGGACATCATAGCCTACAACGGACAAATTATTTTAAACTCGTATTGGTCATCCTAGCCATCTTCCTTGCAATCTGGAAACGTAACAAACAGCATCTCGCTCCAGCTAAATCAACTTCGATAGCTCAGTTCCTTAGTATCGCCATTCCACGGGGGGAGGAGTTACGATACCTGCGCGATCCTCGGGATGCAACCCTTCCATCAACAATGTCAGCGACATCAGAAACTCAGATTCACACAAATTGTGCTTTTAACATGACACCTGAAAACGATAACGTTTCACCTCATTTCGGACTTAACATATTTCACATATCCGGCAATGGAGTCAGCACTTTTCAAACCTTCAAATTAAATCAAACACCTCATATACTTGCCCAATCTTGAATTTTAATTAGTGAGATGTTTAAGGGTATTTATCGGGGAAAATGTGAAATTCGAAGATTATACTATTATTAACAAGGTTGGTTGAATTTTGACTTCTAAGGTAGGATCTATCCTTGGTTCGGACCTGTGGAACATGTCATACGACGGGCTACTCAGACTTGAGATGCCAGATGGGTCGCGCTTGGTCGGCTATGTGGATGATGTTGCGGCTCTGGTCGCCGGACGCACCGTTGAACAAGCGCAACTTAAGCTAGGTATGCTAATGCGCCGAGTGAGGGACTGGATGACTGCTCGCGGGCTGAGTTTAGCACTGGAGAAAACCGAAGTGGTCATCTTGACAAAAAAGAGAATCCCTAGAGTAAGGATGATCAGTATTGGAGACATGCAAATCGAATCAAAGCCAGCGGTGAAGTACCTGGGGCTACTGATCGACTCAAAGATGAGTTTCTCTGAGCAAATCAGGGCAACGGCTGAGAAGGCTGCTTCGGGAATATCGGCTCTGAGTCGACTTATGGCCAACGAAGGGGGACCCAGCCCATCAAGAAGACGCCTCTTGATGAGTGCTGTAGGTTCAGTGCTACTGTACGGAGCAGAGGTATGGGGCGACGCTCTCAGCAAGGAGGTATACCGAAAATGTTTGGCACAGGTACAGAGAAGAGGAGCACTGAGAATTGCATCTTCGTATCCAACAGTCTCCGACTCGGTGGTGAGAGTGATTGCGGGCGTGATACCTGTCGCCCTCCTTGCTAGAGAGCGCCGCGCTATTTACCTGCGCCGAAACGAGGATGCGAGGAGATAGTTGTCCACGAGGAGAGACAGCGCTCACTCAACGATTGGCAGCAGTCTTGGGTGAATTGCACGAAGGGAAGGTGGACTGCGTGCCTCATCCTGGATGTGCGACCGTGGCTAAATCGAAGGCATGGTGAGACTGGCTTCTATCTGACCCAGCTTTTGAGCGGGCACGGGTGTTTTCAGTCTTACCTGCACAAGATTGGTAAGTCATGGTCTCCCGATTGTCAGTTTTGCCCAGGAGAGGAGGACAATGCCTGTCACACATTTTTTGCGTGTACAAAATGGGTCAGGCTGCGAAGGGAACTCTACAAGGAGACGGGAGAGCTCACCCCGGATAATATAGTCGCGGCGATGCTCGAATTTGTTGACAAATGGAACCAGGTGGCACATTATGCTCGGGCAGTCCTAAAATATAAAAGGGACTCACAGCAGCCGGGGCCGCTGGAGCTGGGGGATCGCTCTTCTGGCATTGCCTCTTCCCGTCTCCCCTCCCGCTAGGAAAGGGACTCCCCAGCTTGAAGGTGCCCCACGGCGTAACTAAAGGAGACCTGGCCCTGAAGTAATGTGTCAAACGGTTCCAGGCTGGGTTTTCAGGTTGACAGGGGAGGTGTTTAGTGGGTAGTCCAGTCGTGCATGGGAGTTCAACACTCTGTGCATAAATAGCATTCACCTCCCTACCACAAAAAATGTCTTTGTTGTTGTTGTTCTCATCAACATCTTCCTCTATGATTTTTTCAGCTTTTTCGGATCACAGGTGTTTTGAAAATTTCTCATCTAAACCTTTCATATGATACCCATATTGACTACCTTTGATGAAATTTTTTTATCCGGTGCCACTTCCTTATATGGGAGACCCCCCTTAAATACCTCATATAATTTTTTTAGTAGTTGAACTTTTAAGAGAGCACCACTTTACACCTACATGTAGAGTTTGGTGTTTCTAGCTTAAGTACTTTGCGAGAAAAAGTGCTGTGACACACGGACGGACGGACGGACAGACGGATAGACAGGTCGCGATTTTAGTAGGATTTTTTAAAATTATTTTACAAAACCCTAAAAAACATAGAAAAGGACCATAGCGTTCGTTATTAAGTATTTTGTATTTAAAATTAGCGTTTTTTCCCCTAATAAAAAATTGGGTCTTCCGATAATGAATCTGTCCTCGACGCCCTATCCTTTTTAACTGGTTTCTCTCTACAAAAATAGGGAAAAAAGAAGAGGAAAAGAAAATATGTACTGTGCAACATCCTTTCCTATTTTTTGTTAACCAATCATAGTCCTTCAGTTTCCCACTACAAAAATGTGTAAGCGCTAATATGTTTCCTAGTTTGTAAAAAATTTTGAAATTCAATTTTAATTTGCGAATTTGTAACTATTTCGTCTAATACTTTATAAATAAACTCTGTCCTTGTAAAGAAAATCTCAACACTTACTCATGGAATAAAATCCAAGACTCATTGAAGAAATTTCGCCTAGGAATACTGAAGTGCCAGTATTCCTAAATCTCGCGGTAAACTAATCGTGAGTACAAAACATTGGTCCGTCGAGCCGGATTTCTCCCCGGTTTTTATCGTTACTCGTGGTTGTGCATCAACGAGTGACGTTTCACCTTGATACCACCACTTTCGACGACGTCACCGGATGCCATCTTGAATCATCCAGTTGAGTATCCAGCATTGAGAGAGTCAGCCTCACCAGGACTTCTCAATCTCCAGTATCCAACGTCATCGTCCACCGTCAGTACTTCGAGCGCCAGACCATCCACAACTATCGAAGTGAGAAGTTTTGTTTTTGAACCGCCAATTATCCTTACTATTTTCACTTACACCCTTTGTTATGTGTTTGAATTGCGTATAATTAAAATGACAAATGGTGCGGATAGTCAAAAGACCGCTCAGGGCCAAATTAAGACTATAAAAACAAAAAAAAATACGAAACGAGCATTAACTTCATTCGAGACTTTTTTTTCGAAATACGAGGATTCTGGAGAACGCGCTTTTCTAGAAAAATGGTTACACGAAAATGAATTAAATCACGAAAAGTTTGAAGCGAGAAGATAATTTAGAAGAACAACGAGTAGAATTCGAAACAAGATATTTTGAAACTCATAGTAAGGCCATGAGCTTTTTAAGCTCTCAATCGATTTGGAACAATCGACATCAACCAGCGTCCTTTGAAATTCGCAAGCTATCGTTAGTCCAACAAGCAATATTCATCCTCACATGTCGAATCTTCCTAAAGTTTCATTGCCGACCTTTAACGGAGCCTATGAATCATGGCAGGAATATCATGACCTTTTCGAAGGTTTCATACATATAGACGAGCGTATTCTTAAAATACAAAAACTAGTATACTTGAAAGGTAGCTTAGAAGGTGAAGCTGCAAATGCAGTTGCCTCTATTCTGGTATCTGCTGAAAATTACGAAGCAGCTTGGAAAACCTTGAATGAACGCTATAGTAATAAAAAAATTCTTCAACAAAAGCATGCTAAAGCTTTATTAAATATCCCCGAAATTAGCAAAGACTTTTCTCTTCGATTATTGTTAGATAATATACAAAATCATCTCAGCGCATTAAAAACTCTAGGCAATCCTACTGACTCATGAGATACCGTAATTATCGCTATAATAATGGAAAAATTTAGTAATTTTCTTCTAGAAAAATGGTCAGAAGCCACTCGTGATTGCCCACAGCCAACATTGTCCCAAATGGCTTCATTTTTATTGCAGCGTATCGAGCTTGATGATACGCGCAATAATCAATATTTATCGAAAGATACTCCTTTGACGGATAAAATATCTTCGCAGCTTCGTACAAACCCATGGTCACAGCAATCTTTCGTCACCACTACCGCTAAAATAACTTGTTTATTTTGTGAAGGCGAACATACTTTAAATTCGTGTAAAAAATACGTTAATCTTTCACCGAAGGATTACGACGCTGCAAAAAAGGCTAGCCTATGCATAAATTGTCTTAGAAAAAATCATCGCGTCAGCCAATGCCCATCTACTAATTGTCGAAAAGAAAGAAATTTCTTCCCCTAAATCGTCCATAGCAAGCGATGAGCCTCATGTCACACCTGAACAATTTTCGCCAGTTATAAATTTGCATACTTCTGTTTCTTCTGAAGCAATATTAGCTACTGCTGTTGTTGATATCGTCAGTCCTCAAGGAAAAAGAAAAAGTTGTCGTGTATTGTTAGACCCTGGTTTGCAGGCCCACTTCATTACTGAAAAAACTGCAACCTTTCTCGAATTAAAACGAAAATGTGAGTATTACGACCACAGGATTAGACGGGATTGCCGTTGATGTTCACCAAGCGGTTTCAGCAATTCTTGAGTCAATGCACAGCAAATATCGAAAATCCACTGAATTTTCAGTAGTAGCTCGTATAAAAAACTCATTACCATCAGCACCAATAAATCAGGCAAACCTCGACGTTCCAAACAATATTTTACTTGTCCGCCCCGACTTTCATACTCCGTCAACCATAGATGCTCTAATAGGCGTTAAATTATTCTATTAGTTATTGCGTATAGGCAAAATCATGCTTAAAAATCATCCGAACGTTGTACTCCAAAAATTTCTACTTGGTTTGATAGTCGTCGGAGAACTTAGTAATTTCCAATACAAAAATAAAACAATCCAATGTCATTTGTCAATTAGTTCACCCGCATAAGACGCTGATCTCGCACGATATTGGGAAATAGAAGAAATTCCAACTCCTAAGGCGACCTTTCCAGAAGAAAAGGCACGTGAAGATCATTTTAATCATCACACCAATCGAACGCAAAAAGATCGTTATATGGTTAGATTACCGTTTAGTGAAAAAAAGAATTTAATCGGTGAATCGCGCACGATGGCATTGAGACGTGTTCATGCGTTAGAAAATAGATTCGAGAAAGAACCTCAATTAAAAAATAATTACACTGAATTTTTGCTAGAATATAAAGACTCAAACACATGTCGATTAGTAACCAGAGTAGCAATGATAACTCTTGTTTTTACCTGCCTTACCACGCCATAATTAAGAAAGATACTATTACAATCAAGACCAGAGTCGTTTTCGACGCATCGTGTAAATCCTCTAAGCTTCACGATGATCTCTTTGCTATTCTCACTCGTTTTCGAACTCATGCCGTCGTTCTCACTGCCGACATTGAAAAACTGTATCGGCAAATTTTAATTCATCCAGTGTATGCCAAATACTAAAAAATTTTATTTCGTGACAACCCCAATAGTCCTATTCTCGAATATAATCTTAACACTCTCACTTATTGCACTTCTCCTGCCTCTTTCCTCGCAATACGTGCTGCCTTCCCGCATGCCGCTACAGTAGTCAAGCGAGATTTTTACGTGGACGACTTATTAACTGGTGCTGACACACGGGAAGCCGCGGAGAAAGTACGTGACGAATTATTGAGTCTTTTACAAAAAGGTGGATTTTCGCTTCAAAAATGGGCCACTAATGACCCCACATTAGTTACTGACTATCACAAAAATCAAAATAATACGCACATGTCTCTTGACCTCGATTTTACAATCAAAACTTTAGGAATTAACTGGAATTCTCGTACCGACACGATTTTCTATCACGTAAACTTAGAAAATTTTTCTAAAAAGGTCACGAAGCCCGCGATATTGTCACAAGTAGCGAACCTTTTTGATCCTTTAGGGTTACTGGGGCCCGATATAGTCAAGGCCAAAATAATGATGCAATTAGTGTGGAAGGCTAGTGTAACTTGGGATGCGGCAATTCCATCAGCCATACACACTGCATGGCAAACATACAAAGATCAGCTTCCCCTATTAAATAGTGTACAATTTGACAGATTAATGCTTGCACCGAATTTTATAGAAGTACAACCGCACGGGTTTTGTGATGCAAGTGTAAAGGCGTACGGTGCTTGCTTTTATCTCCAGTCTTTTGATAAATATGGCAAAATTCACAAAAATTTAATTTGTTCCAAAGTGGCTTCAGTTGTTTCATTAACCTTACCTCGTCTAGAATTGAGTTCCGCAGTTCTCTTATCGCACCTTTATAAGAACATTAAAGAATCTCTTACAATAAAATTCACCACAGTTTATCTATGGTCGGATTCAATAATAACTTCACATTGGATTGAAACGCAGCCTCATTTGTTGAAAACTTTTGTTTAAAATCGCGTCGCAGAAATTCTAACACTTACACAATCATGTCATTGGCAACATATGCCGTCATTGGATAATCCAGCGGATCTTGTTTCTCGCGCTCAGCACCCCGCCGAATTGCTCCAGGAAAATATTTGGAAAACTGGTCCTTTTTGGCTAATCAAAACCAGAATTCATTGGCCCAAAAAAAAATTTCACCTATCGATGTACCAGAGTTCATGTTAAAATAATCCCAAGGTCGGAACAATGTTTAAAACTTCTTGTCATCGACAACAGCCTGCTATCTCGATATTGCGATATAGCTAAGTTACAGCACATAATCGCATATTTATTACGTTTCACCCACAATTCAAAAAACAAACAGAAGAAAAGGATTGGTCCATTAGAAGCAACTGAAATGAATGCATCATTGATCAACATAATTAAGTGCGTGCAGTTGTCAACATTTTCCGAAGAAATTGAAGCGTTGCAGAGAGGAAACGCACTTGGCTTCGCTAGTCGTTGCATTCCTCTTACTCTTTATTTAGATAAAGATGAAATTTTGCGCGTCAGTGGCAGACTCTTACCAGCCTAAATACCTATAGAACAAAGGAATCCAATTTTATTACCTGCTGATCATCATATCACGCGCACAATAATCCGAGAAGTACACATAAGATTGAAACACGCCGGTGCTCAAACCACCTTGTTTTCTCTTAGAGAAAACTTTTGGCCCTAAAATAGTCGAAACATTACCAGAAAAATAATACGAGAATGCGTTCCTTGTTTTCACGCTAAGCCCCACTTAATCACTCATACGATGGGTAACTTGCCAAAGGATTGAGTAAACTACTCCCGCCCTTGCCCCAACTTTGGTGTCAATTATTGCGGACCATTTTTCATTAAAGAAAGGTACTTTCGCAACCGAAATAAAATTAAGGCAAAGGTGGCAGTATTTATTTGTATGTACAGTAAAGCAGTACCTCTAGAACTAGTTGGAGACCTTACTGCCGATCCATTCATTGCCAGCTTGAAACGTTTATTTGCTAGAAGAGGAAAGGCCCAAAATATATATTCTGATAATACTACAACATTCATCGGTGCCGACCGCGAATTGAACGAATTAGTTGAAACAATCGAGTCACAAGAGCACAATGGGTTGATATGGCAATACTTGAATAATGAAAAAATATCGTGGCATTTCATACCACCTAGAGCTCCACATTTTGGTGGCATCTAGGAAACCGCCGTAAAATCATTTAAAAAAAAGTTCTTGGTTGCCAAAGGGAAAACGCTATAAACTTTCGAGCAACTTGAAACATATGTAATAGAAATAAAGGCTATCCTTAACTCTCGCCCTTTGTCTCCCATGTCCTCTGATTCCAATGACTTGCATCCTTTAACTCCTGGCCACCTCCTTATTGGTGGTCCATTTACAAGCCTCCCACAGATAAACTTAACAGAATCACCGCCAAATCGATTGTCTGCATAGCAACATGCACAACAGATGAGGCAACACTTTTGGAAACGATGGCAAAAGGAATAACTTAATCAGCTACTGACCAGAAATAATCAACATTCAAACCTTGTGGATCACATCGAAATTGGCCAGCTAGCTCTCATCCGGGAATACAACCTGCCGCCTCCACACTGGTCACTCGGAAGAATCATCGACACCCATCCAGGAGAAGATGGCGTCGTACGAGTAGTTACGCTGAGGACCAACAACGGAGTCTACAAACGATGTGTAAAAAGGCTTTGTCTCGTGCCCATGGAGTAGAGTCGATCTTCTACACATTATGTTTAGACTACACACACACCACACATTACATTGATTATTGTTATCTTATCGAGCTTGCCATTCAAAATTATTTTTACTCAACATCATGTTGTTATTACACTAATAAAATTTGTTAGACGTAACTCGCATTATTTGAACAAGACTGTTTAAAGGGGGCAGTATGTTCCGTCTCCGTCTATTTTTTAACCGACTTCCAAAAGAAAGAAGGTTATCAATTCATCGCGTATATTTTTTTTGCTGTTTTTTTGTATGTTGACGCATAACTTTTAAACGGAGATAGAAAGAAGAGTCCTGTTTTTGGCAGATGAACCATCTTTCTTCCAGTTTTTTTTTTGTGGTAGGGAGGCGAAAGCATTTATGCCCGCCGAGTCTGGCAGTGTGGGACTCCCATGAAGGATACCCTTGGACTACCCACTAAACACCTCCCCTGTCAATCTGAGAACCTAGCGTGGAACCGTTTGACACATTACTTCGGGCCAGGTCTCGTTTTGTTACGCCGTGGGGCGCCTTCAAGCTGGGGAGTCCCTTTCCTAGCGGGAGGGGAGAGGGGAAGAGGAAATGCCAGAAAAGCGATCCCCCAGCCCCAGTGCCTCCGGCTGCTGTGAGTCCCTTTTATATTTTAGGACTGCCCGAGCATAATGTGCATTTGGTTCCATTTGTCAACCGATTCGAGCATCACCGCAACTATATTATCCGGGGTGAGCTCTCCCGTCTCCTTGTAGAGTTCCCTTCGCAGCTTGGCCCATTTAGTACACGCAAAAAATGTGTGACAGGCATTGTCCTCCTCTCCTGGGCAAAACCGACAATCGGGAGACCGTGACTTGCCGATCTTGTGCAGGTAAGACTGAAAACACCCGTGCCCGCTCAAAAGCTGGGTCAGATAGAAGTCAGTCTCACCATGCCTTCGATTTAGCCACGGTCTCACATCCGGGATGAGGCGCGCAGTCCACCTTCTCTTCGTGCAATTCCTCCAAGACTGCTGCCAATCGTTGAGCGAGCGTTGTCTCTCCTCGCGGACAACCATCTCCCTCGCATCC